>JAOPJO010000002.1:4071003-4083503 GCA_027123675.1 Molva macrophthalma
GTGTGTGTGTGTGTGTGTGTGTGTGTGTGTGTGTGTGTGTGTGTGTGTGTGTGTGTGTGTGTGTGTGTAAACTTGGCTCTGATAGAACTTGGACAGCAGTAAAACACGGTAGCGGACATCTCCTCATGAATCCTGCCATGTATTATTTGCTCCGGCCAGCCCATGCAGTGGACCCCTCATTAGCTGACCCTTGTGCGATGTCCAGATGGTTCTCTCACAACAACACTCTTGGGGACCATAGAACCTGGTGAATCTCACTGTTTCTCTCTGGCAGGGTTATGTTCAACAGATGAGAGTCAGCTAAGATACGGTCAATTATTTTGTAGCGTGTCCCCCGTTGACCATTGAAACACCCCGATGGCTCCCTGGTGGAGCTGAAGCGCGCACCACGCCCGCAGGCTGATGGGTCCGTGTGACGTGTTCTCCTCACAGGAATGTCACGCGCGTCAAGTGACATGAACTGTATGTTCTTCATTTTGTGGTGTGTGTTTATGCATACACACGGCACTTTATGATAAATGAAGTGTTGATTTGGATGAATGGAGGCCATGGTAGGATGATTGTTTGCATCCCAGCTGGACACAGCCTGTTTGTTTGGCGTTGTGGGGCTTGCAGGGAACATCTTGGGTATCTTGGCACTTACTGTTACAAGAGTGATTTTGTTATTTGTAGCACCTGGTCGGTGTATGCACAAATCATTTGTCATTCTGCAGGCTGTTCTAGCAGTTTAGCATGACTGTCGGAAATGCAGATTTATCTGATTAATTTCCTGATGAGTTGAAACAATCTCATTCAACAATCTCAACAATCTCAAGACTCATCTGATCAAAGACGTTCTTGGCCATTGCCATTTGTACATCCATCAAGAAGACCCATGACAGAAAATATCCAGTTCCTGTGTGTGCGTGTGTGTGTGTGTGTGTGTGTGTGTGTGTGTGTCTGTGTGTGTGTGTGTGCGCGCACGTGCTTGTGCATTAGGAGAAGAGCAATAGAAGAGAAATGATACATCTTCTTATTCTAAAACCATTCTTTCCCTCTGCACTCCCATTCAAACCGTGTGTGTGGTGTGTGTGTGTGTGTGTGTGTGTGTGTGTGTGTGTGTGTGTGTGTGTGTGTGTGTGTGGGCACCGATACTGGTGTGGGACCTTTGCGTTTTGTCTCCTCTGAGGGCCTTTGGATGGTGAATGAATTTAAAGTGAATGAATATTCACTGTACCTTCCAATCGCATCAGCTCTCCTCTTCAGTTCACTGCTGTGCTTTTATTCAGGGGAATGAAGATTAAATGATCCACTGGATTTGGGGTTTATATCTATCCAAGCTCATTTGTTTTGATGATTACCAATGCTGTGAAATCCTTTCCTCTTGGTATATTATTTTGTCACTTAATGCCAATGGTTGTTGGTCAGAATTTTGATTTGGTCAACTTCTGACCCCAGGTCAGGTCACTGCTGCTAAATATATAAAGCAATCACCCATGCCATCTAAATGTGGCAAGAAGCTGTTAACTACAATTTGAATGATGAACTCCTTCAGATGATGTCTGCACCACTGTTATTAGTCAAGTAAAGATTGCTGCCTTTAGGTCAAATTTACCCAAACTTCCAAACCCACTTCGGCACATGAGGAGTTTCTCTGCCGAGGCATCTTGCCTGGGACCGTCGTGGTAAAGGTATGAAGGTATAAAAAAATCTGATGCAACAGATCTAATTTAAAAACAAAATGCAGCTGAGATCTGCCCTGCCACTCCAGACCATGCAATGCACTGGTCCGATCTCGAGTATACCTTCCAAACTATCGCTTATCATTTCCAAACAAACCGTGCATATGCGTTTGCTAAAAAAGACCTGTTAAAATGGAAATGCATCAAAATGTAGGCCAAGCCCAACGCTCCTTTAGTCTTCATCTGTGTCGTGATATGGCCAATGGATCAGCTGGCGTGTCGCATGAGAACAAATGGGATTCCTGATGGCATTAGATGGACCAATTGGTCCGCTCCTTTACCTTGTATCTATATGGACAGGACATTCATACGTTGCATTACCCCAGAGGATTCAACATGCTGTTTTGTAGTGTCTGCATCCAACACTGCAATTGTTTGGTCCTGAAGAGGATACGTCAACCGTTTCCACTCTGAACAGACCTGGGAAATATCCTACCCTATCACCGGCCTGCCAGCGTATGGCCATATGGTGCTTGAGAGGCATTCAATTTGCTTCCAAATTACCATCCCACAATCCACAGTTCTATCCATATTTATCTTTTTCCATAAACACGGCTATAGGGGGACTGTGTGTGACGGGGGGCTTACGGACCCTAACAGGAGGCCCTTGGCCTAACAGATTGCATCACGCCATCATGTGTTCTGCTCTTCACTCCTAGGACTGAGTCGCATGAGGCCTGGGGACCATCACCACCTGCGCTTAATTAATAATAATATGTATTTTGCCCGCCTCCAGTGGGCGCTGTCCAAGGTCCTGAAGTCAAATCTGTGTGTTGTACTCAAACAAACTTGGATTAGTAACAACAAATCCAGCAGCAAAATGACTTCCAGGTTTAGTAGCTCAGGGTAACCTGATAAGGCATTGGGATATACATCACATTCCATGTTGAAATCCACAGCAAAGGATAAAATAAATCGCTAGCCATATGATGTCTTATCTCTTCCCAGGGTCCTTCAGTCAGATGTCATTCATTTATGTGACAAAACATTATCTTGTGTCAGCTTTGTTTTTCTAGAGCTGTGCTACTTACCCTCCTTCTAATAAAAGACCCCTTTATATGGTAATTGGATTAAATTGCTTTTATCTATTTTCAAGTTGTATTTGTCTGCAGTGTGAATTACGTAGCACATTGATGTTATTCAGAAAATTCATTTCAGCCTTTTAATAGTGAAATCCCCTTTTAGATTCCTTTCTCTTATATTTTGCTTAATTTCAAAGGCAAGGACACCGCTATTTAGGAATCCAGGATTACTGTGATGGGATTACAGTCTGATCAATGCCTTTCAATAAGTATTCACCTAACATCTCCTTGAACCACAGATAGAGGTGTGGAATATGAACAATACATGTGCATATGTGTGTGTTAGATAGACAAACAATACATTAGAAGCAGAGGGGGAATAGTCAATGAAAACGCTGTATATGAGGAAAAACAGGTAGACAATGACGGATGGGTTACAGGCCTTGGATGCACAGAGTGGAAAAGCTGCAGTGTTTCAGGCAACAGTGAACAGAGCGCCTCATTCTGTGGTTATCTCCTTTCTGCCTTGGCTTTGGCTGGTTAACCCAGGAACAGAGTAATTGATGATTTTGAGAGAAAACTGTTAGTTCTAGTTAGAATAGCCCCCCCCCCCCCCCTTATCCACCCCTTTCGACAAATACGGTGGCCTGTACTGGCCTATATTGGGTAAGGTGCCAGTAGGTACATCCATTTTTGCAAAAAATACTACATTCATTTTAAGTCAACGTTTTCTTGCCCCACGGAACGTGAATATAGGTTGCATTTATAACATGACAGTATGCATCACTACACTATCGGTATCCAAAACAGTTTCGTTTTGGATACCGCCTACTTAGTGAGTTGAGGAAACAACCTAAAAACAAACGTCTCCAAAACATGGATGTATTAAAGAATGCACACCCACTTAGAGGGTTTGGCTTCCCGGACCCTTATGGTATAACACCATGTGCTGTGTGGATGTGTGGAGCTCTGTCTGGACAGCGGTTGATGTTGATGTCTGCGTCGGAGAGAGGGTTAAGCTTCTAGGATGCTTGTATATAACGCCACGTGAGTGTGGATGTGTTGAGCTCCATCTTTGCAGCAGTTGATGTTAATGTACGCGTCTGAGAGAGTGTTAAGCTGCCTGGACAGTTGTATATAACAACACGGTATATACATGGTGGCCTCCATGGAAGAGGACCCACTCCCTATGTACATATAATGGGCTCATTCTAAGGAAACACAACGATTCTTATTTTCATGGGATTATACCATAACCAAAACATACTTATGAATATTATATTCAATTTCTGCCAAGTCCGTTCTGCTAGATGCCACTCAATTATACACACTGTTCCAACAACAGTAGATATCTTGGCATTTCTATCTTCTGTTTACATAAGAAAATGTGCTTATTCACTTGGAATGAATTACTTGAAGACACACACAGCAGGTGGCTTTAGTATGGCCAGCCCACTATCACCACAACCACCCCACCATTCCAATACCAAATCCATACTATTTTCCTTACTTTGAGTGTCACATATATACCTACATATATATATAAAAAGAAGTGTTTAAAAAGTGTGTTTTATATCAATATCCAAAATGGAGACCGCAAGTGATATATTTAGGGGTTATATCACCGAGGGCTTTCCTTCCGATGTTAATCGTATGCAGGCTATTATTCTGTAAGAGAAAGGAGTGCATTCAAGTCTGCTAGTAGTCTTAAGAAGTTCACTCAATAAGTTTTGGTTCAAGTTGCTCTCAGTTCCAAACTTTTTGCTTAGATAAATTATGTCTGATTAGGTGTGACTTTGTTAGAAAACAAGAAAAAACATGTATAATTATATGAACTTGAATCATGAAGTTATTATGTGATCATCAAATTAGCATGACTTAAATAAAGTTGCCCTGAACTGCATTGTGTACATGCAGACATTGCCACTGTCAACATTTATTCTGGTAGAGTTTCACATTCTTCTCTTAGGAACTCTTTACTCTCCCTCTATTTTGTGTATAAGCTTGTGTTACGTCAGACAAAACCCCAGAATAATTACCTGTCAAGTTTAGAAAAACCTAATGATTATAAGACTTAACAATGAACCTGTAGTTTCATCACTGTATAGCTGCAAGAGTTTCGTGCCTTTAACACTGCCCATGAAACGCACATCTTGATGATCACACTGCGATCTGCTAGCTGCAAATGCAAATGTGTGTAAAGTGTATCGACAACTCCTCTTCTCTTTGATGATGTCCTTATCCAGCTGGGCCCCATTAAAAGTGAGGGTGGGATTTGGGATTTTGTCATCATGTTCCATTGACAGCCCTTTCTTCACCAAGGTTCAAATTGAAAGGCAGAAGCTTTTGAGAATTTTTTATTGCCTGGTGCCATGTCCCTTTCTTTTTATTTAGTAGGCCACAATTGAACTCTTTTTAATTGAGTATTTGTACCAGCTTGCTGAGTTGTTGACTGATAATGGACAGAGTCATGGGTAAAAGCCTGAGGGTTGATGCAGCCTTGTCGTGTTCATCCTAAACACAGTAATCACATTGGAACCCAAACAGACAAGCCCGCCTCAAACACTTTTGTTTAAAAATCTTTTGTCCTTTATTTTGAAATTAGAAACCTTTTTTTTATCAAACTAATTAGAAATGATTTGAGTATGCTTCACAATGTGTCGAGTTCAATGAATGTATCCATGAATGTGTCTGCTTCCTGTTTGAAAGTGTTACGTAAACTTAAAGCTATTTCATGCAGTGGTCTGTTCAAAGATTTAGTTTTGTGTTCAAGTGTATGCAAACACAATGCAAGGGAGAACTCTATATATGGTGAACCGCAGGGCTTTCCATTTATTTTGCAATGTTTAGAATTCCTCAAATAGGTGGAACCTATTGTAAGGGCAGTAGAATAACCACTGATTTTGGTGCTCTGCTTATGGTTTTATTGTTGGTATTTATTAACCTATATGCCCAACTGTACCGGTTTCCAGCTTACTATAGCTAAAACCTCATGAGACATCAGTCCATTGTAAGGTTTCCTATACACACTGACACTGAATGACGTAGAGTATAGACTGTGAGTCAGAGACACGATGAGAGGTCGCTGGGCTTGTCATTAGATATTCATGTTTCAATTTTGGCTTGATGATCAAAACATATAAGACAAACATTGCCTCAATGGTAAATATCTTATTGAGGAGATGAGTTATGAGATATGCTGCACCATGAAAGAGCAATAGATTTGAAAATTGGCTAGACTAAACAGATTGTTCCATTGAGAAACACATTCCTAAACTAACAACATTGCAGTAATAATAAGTGTGTTGTAATAATAACAATTTGCTGTAATAATACAGTAGGCATTCTTTGGACACCGCTCTCCCAAAGCAGTGTACACATAATGCATTCAGTGTTGTACCCCTTTAAGAGTACTCTTGTTCCAAACTGTTTGTAGTCTATCTTTTGCCATACAGGATAGCATTTTACAGACATATAATTTGCTGCCTCCAGATGGCCCCTCCTATAATGGTTCCAGAAAGAACCTAAACACATTTGAAATCGGTCATCCAGCTTATCAACAAACCATACAACCCACTGTTTATTATTCAAACTAATTGGATAAAAGGCTGTACTTACTGCAAACTGGAGGATATTATGCCCTGCTTAATTGCACATACCGCCACACACAAATACAAAAATGCTGTTTTGGGGTTTTAAACATGTCTTATGCTTCTACTAGAATGTAATTATTGTTAAATGTTTGTTGCATTGTGGGAATTTGGCATTATATGAGTGTTAACAATGCAAGCTGCAAACACTCCCATCCGTATAACTCCAATTCCATTGTTTAATAGTACATTTTAAATGAACTTTTATTTCTTCAGATCATGAATGTGCATATTGTTCCATAAATAAGGGTGTGCAAAGGCAGAAGGCCTGTTTTCCATGATCTGTCCTCACTGGTTGGCCATGGAGAACAACTCTGTGTTATGAGCGAGTACCAAGACTCTCTGTGTGCCATGTTAAAACTATAACTACTGTGGTAACTGTAACTCTTATTTTGAAAATAACCGATTCTTCTGCCTTTTGTGTGAAGAAAGATTTCTTTCCAGCCTCGACTCTTGTGCTGTTGCAATGTGATGTGACAGTCGGGCCTGGGAGCGCAGTTTTGAAGCTTAAAATGTTTTAACAGCGCTGACCCTGTCCAAACACGCTTGACCTTGGTGCAGGAAGTCTGCCATTGACACGCAAATTATTGTCAAAACAAGAAGACACACACATCACTCCTCAGCTGGTACACGAGGGACCGGAGCAGGGCCAGTTCTCTCTGGTGCTGAAGATGCTCACTCTGCTCCACCCAAGGTCAGGGTGGAGTACAGAAACATATCTCAACCCTGGAGACTTTGTGTTTTTAAGGGCGCCCATGTGAGCCCTTCATGTACTGCCCTACTGCTACTGCCTGCTGATTACTTTTCCATTTTTAACTTGCACAACACACATACAATAAATGAATGATGAAATGGAGGATTGAAAAAGTTAAAAGATTACTGTTGGCTTATTTTGTACTTTTTAGTATTTGCAGCACCTGAGATTTCAAACTCTGTTTCCAAGGCAACACTGATGTTGTATGCCAGTTTGTTGATTCAAGAAGGGTTTCATCCTTTTGTTTCTGTTGTGTCCTAAAATGTAGTACTGCTTCAATGAATATCCAGAACAATTGTCTTCAATAGAAATTCTGCCCAAAAGAAACTTTCAAGATTTCACAAGAATATTGATGTCATTCAATAACAAGGTAAAGGACAGTTCACTGATCTTCTACTTGCTGTTTCCCTAACGTCTGGGAAACTTTTTGTCAAAGACTTTGCACTCTGTTGCCAACTTCGGAGCAAAGTGTCTCAACTAACAACCTGCCTTTACCTGGGCAGATGTGTGTTGCCATGGTGACAACAAGGTGAAACATTGAAAACATTTGAAACCTGGAGCACACCCACTCAGTGGGTCAAATGTATTGTTCAGCTTAAAGACAAAGACTAGGGTAATGTGGTTTGAAAATCCCATTCATTGTGTTCGGTCTTTCATGAAGCATAATATCAATAGTCTAATATGAAACTAAAATAGGTCATATATCATAATTTGCTCAGCACCCTTTATAGCTCTATGGATTGATCCTGTGGTCTATAACTTCTTATATTCTATAATTCAATAATTCTACTATTCAGGGTCAACTTGTATGTATAAAGTGTGTTTATTGTAATTCATTATATTTTGAAAGGATGAAAACGCCTATTCGCTGGCCCATGGGTCACTACATCACATTGGTCATCATTTTTCCCTCTCTTACCCATGTCAAATAAAGTGAATTGCACACAGACATTCTCTCATGATAAGAGCTAGAGGTGGGTACAGTCGCCACAAACTCTAGTCGAGTAAAAGTATTGTTACTTTAACATAATTATGACTCAAGCTGCAGTAAAAGTCGTCATCCCAATAGTTACTTGAGCAAAAAAGTATCTATTGAAAAGACTAAGTACTGATTTACTTCATACAATCTGATTTATTGTTGAAACAAGCAGAGCTAGATGAATGTAAATATCAAAATGTCCAAATTATGAAATTGTAAATGCCAATAAAAAACAAACTAACTATTCACATCCTTTGATGAGTGACGAGTAATAGTTAAGCCAGTCTGTGCATGTAATGAGCTAGCAATGGATTTCCTCTGTATGAAGTTATCATTATTACAACATGCAAAGGATACGCCATGTCCATTTCATCGAACGCAAGTGCCGCTTTAGTGTTTGTCCGCAAATTGAGAACAATAGTCCAAATAGGCTAAATCTCCCTCTCCATTCATATCAAGGAAACCAATGAGGGAAACCGATGAGGGAATTTGTCGTGCGTCATCCCAGATGTCGGGTGTCGCAGCATTTTGCCATTCGGCACACGGCAACTCATCGTGCATACGTCCGTTTCATGCCGCTTTTTTCTCCTTGGGCATACCTCATACTTCTACTATCCCAACCACTGTGACTGGCTACGGTTGACTGGTGAAACGTTGAAGAAAAGATCAGTCAGCCTCTTTGGCGCAAGTCTCTCTGAGAGATCGAAACAAACAGAATTGAATAAAACAGAATTGGTTAAAATAAGTAACGAGCGAAATGTGGCGAAATATAACGGAGTAAAATTACAAATGTTTCTTCACAAATATACTCGAGTAAAAGTGAAAGGTATGTTTAATTCTATTTAATTTCAAGTACAATTTATTAAAAACGTTAATCTAAAGCATTACTATCCACCTCTGGTTAGCACACATTTAGTGGCATGTCACGATAAAGTGCTGTTGTATATTTATAAAAAAAACAAATCTAATGCAGTAACAGGAATTCCATTGCCCCCACCGATGTCCCAAAACGCTTCCTTTTGATTGGTGGCTTTCGTGTCAACAGCCGCTGATTTGACTTCTGTCAAATCAATGCGACTGAATGATGCACCAGATCACCTCTTGCCTGAAAATAACAGTCCGTTGAGTTTAACATGGGGGTGAACAGCAGTCAACAGCGACGTGAGCACTCAAGCAGTGTAACAATGAGTATGGAGCCAATACGTCATGAATACATCATGTGACAACTTCAGCGGTATTAATGACTGGCGGCCTGTAGTCTTGAATCAGAGCAAGTGGGTAAAATCATCATACAAGACGTCTTAAAGTGTGTAGAATTGAGTGGCATCTAACAGAACAGACTTGGCAGAAATGGAATATAATAATCGTAAGTATTGGAATTAGTGTAAAATCCCATGAAAATAAGAATTGTTGTGTTTTGATTACTTTAGAATGAGCCCTTGATAATAAATAGGGAGCCTTTTCCACAGAGCCTGCCATGTTGCACCACCATGTTTCTACAGTTTCCCTGAACAGACAGATGGCTCTAGGGAGAATGCGTTTTTAATTCAATCTACTTTCTAACAAATTGTAATTGAACCCCCTTTGTGCTCGAATTTGAAAGCTATGAGATGAATGGCAGTTCACGGATGAGGGGGATTATGATAAGTGGGAGAACATTCTTCAATACATCCATATTTTGGAGACATTCGTTTTTGAGGTTGATTCCCTGTTCGATGAGAAAATTATGCCATCACTCTTTCAGAGAAAGTTGGAATCCAAAACTAAACTGCTGCGATACAACTGCACACATCATGTAATCAAACCTATACTCACGTACTGCAGTGCAGTTAAACATTGGCTGACTGCTATCAGTATGAAGGTTGAAGGATCAAATCATTTCACATAGCGATAATTGTAGGTCTAAACTTGATGTTGTTTTTTCGCAAAACAGAAACCGCGGCATGTGTACTGTCCCAGTGGGCTCCATGATTTTTTATTATTTATCGACATGGGAAGAAATCACAACAAACAATCAGGCTCAGTGTGAAGGACCCCCGCTGGACCCGTACGATGACCTTTGGTGTTATAGACAAAATAACATTTTTTTATCAAATGTATAAATGTATCAAGGAACCTCATCACTTGACACATGGCTGCTCAATGCTGTCGTAGACGATGACGTCCTTTTGGAAGACCCAACGGGCCCCTTTCCCAGTGGAGGCCAGTACAGGCCAGGGTAGTAGTTTGAAAAGGGATGGGCAAGGGGGGGGGATATTCAGTCGGATGCATCTGCAAACGCACCGCTACATGGACGCTCCATTCTGCACACTGGACTTTTAAAAGGGGAGCTGGGATTTGTTTCGCCCACACAAAGTTGATGTTGCAGGCTGCAGTTCTTTTTCACAACACGCGTACCGAGACACTTGTTGTATTAGAAAATAGCCGAGCGTGACGGTTCCTCTGTAATTAAACCGGCTCACCGTTTTCACTGCGGCCACCCTGGTTGAACTCGCGTCTCCTTTTTCCCCCCAAAGATTGCATTTATTCAGAGGAAAGAAGGAACAAATCCCTAGTTCGATTTAGCGATGGGTGGCTGGGGGTTATTCTTCACTACACCTATAATCTAAAACAATTTAGAACAGAAGTGAAGGCTGTGGTGAAAAAAGTTACATAGTGCAGGTTTAACCTTCTTTGAGGACACATAATAAAACATAAGACTTAGAAGTACACTGGAAATAACACTTGATAAATGGCTGCCGTCACTCCGCTGTAAATATCTCCTTGACGACAGGCGCTGTCAACAGCTTCTTCGATGTTAACACTATTGGCGTACTCCGGAGATGCGTCTGACACTTGACAAGCCAGTGTAAATACCAAATTCTGCTCAAGATGCAGAGAGGAGAATCGAGAGAAGAGTATGACATATCCTGTCCAAATTACAGATATTAGGACAGTTGTTTTCTGGAAGTAAGGGAACCCACCTGATATAACATCAATTTGGTGTTTTCGGTTTTACTAAAGTATGTAGACACTCCATGCCCGAAGAGGGCAAACCATGTTTTCTGTGCTGCTTTCATGGAACCTATTCGATAATTTATACTGGAACCAGTGGTTCCGGTACCAGTACGCAAAACGTAATTTAGTGTCGGTTCTATAAATTAAATTTAACAAAAAATGTGTAATACAACTAAATGCAGATCATGAATAAGCAATAGTGGAGCATTACTGGCCAGACGTCCACTTTTAGTTCCTTCTATCCCAACTCCTTCTATTCCTTTTATCCCATCCTGATTTACATCAGGATGGGACTCTGGATATGTGGTGCATATATGGTGTATATATAGTGTGCTCCCACCATACATGCAGAGGTGTGACACAATCTCCATACATAATAAATAACCACTGACAAGGTTGGGCGGTGATGCATAAGTCCCACTTCGATGAGATGACTAGAATGCTCACAATAATATGCAACACACCAACGGTTTCTGTGTTGAGCTGCCCTGTGCTGCGCTTTATCTATTCCTCCCGTGTCAGTGTCGCTATCTTCCAGCTCACTCTCTTAATAGAAAGCGTTCCTCACTGTCACGCTGTTTGGTGAGGTTGGAGATGATTTAGTTTGAATTCACTCCTTGTTTTCACGTTTCCAAGAAAAGTCTTTCTTGGAAACGTCTCACTGCAGTGCGAATTTCTTTCTCTCTTTCTCTCTTTCCTTCTTACTTTCTTTGGCTTTATGGGAATGGAACATTTACATTACCAAAGCACATTTTGTTTAATAATAAAAAATAAAGAAAGACATAAATCTAAATGGTGTATATAAAGTGAGTTAGTGGTTGGAGTGGGGTGAGTTAGTCTTGTGTGTGTTTGTGTCTGTCTCCCCCAAGTCTGTCTCTACTATTCATCCGTATTCATAGGGGATTTTCTCATGATGAAACTCGGATGCAAGTAGAAAGCAGTCCACTTCCTGAACACATTGAAGGTTCGAATGAGACTCAAACACACTGAGACACAAAAGGATGAGGCTGAGGTGATGAAGACGATGATGGGGGGAGAGGGGTCAGCAGGGCTTGATATTCAGTGCATTACAAGACACCAAAGTTAGAAGATTGTGTGTTTTTAAGTGCCGTCCCCTTCCTCCAACTCGCTTGGCATGAAGAAGCAGTTTCAGTAGTTCAGCTTCCCCTGTCCCCTAAAACTTAAAATAAATATCCATTCATAATCATACACAATTATCTGGGTTTAAATGAGATCAATAGGATGCAGCACACACATGTCTCGTTCCCTTTACTGGTCAGAGATGGAGCAGCATCTTGAGTGGATTCCCAGGATGGTAGGTACACAGATGGTTGTTACAGAGATATTCATGTCCATACTCAGAGAGCAACTCATTCG
>JAOPJO010000002.1:4088503-4090493 GCA_027123675.1 Molva macrophthalma
GGGAAAGGCAAATTCGTAGCCATTCTACCAGGTATGCACATGACAAGTCAAGATAGGGGGAACTAATTCAATTATGCACATGGGTGAACCAACTTCCCTATTCGTTTCAGATTAAAAAGCATGCCATTCTAAAGGAAAGCACCTGGTCACCATCGTACGTACGTCTTGTGAATGTACTCCTGGATCGTATGGAGGACTGGTCTGTATCTTAGTATTACTTGTTTGAACTTGTTCTCTTCTGTTCACTGAGAATTGGCAGTGAGGATGTCCCAAGAACTGATACTGATCAATCTCAATTCCCCTGAATATTAGATGAGCATTACTTACTGAGAGGAGCTATTGAGACGGAGTGATTCAAATTCATGTGGATGTATGCAATATACACACACACACACACACACACATACACATACACACACACACACACACACATACACATACACATACACACCCACACACACACACACACACACACACACACACGTTGTCACAGAATATGACCTGCCCTATGTTTGGCTTTGTGACGAGGCCAATCTGTAGAGTGTCACTTATCTGATAAATCAATGATTGATCTACCAGGGTCTCTAGCCAGATCTCCAATAGTTATATCAACCAACACCCCCCCTGTGTGTTTGCAATTTCCCTTTCAAAGATGAACAGTGACTCAGACTAATTGAATTAGTGCCATCCAATTTCATCCAATTGATTTTTTTTTCATAACCATAATTCAATTTAACATCCATCCACAAATATTTCAACCAGCAGCGTCTTACAAATTAAGGCTACAGTGAGCGGTTTCGTGCTCAAGAGAACTGCAGTAGGTCTCCTAAGTGTCCCGTATGAATGCCTTTGTATATAACCTGTCATGTATTTGTATGTTGTTTTATGCTGTAGCCGTGGTGACAGCTCATCAACATGATGAGGACCTTGTCCAGGCCGAGGTTCCCGAAGGTCCGGCATCACAGAATACAGAATTAAAGTAAAATTACAGTTACAGTAAAATAGTACATCAATGTTGTGCTTCCATGTTTAAAGAAGTTTTTGAAACTTCAATCTCTGTTAGTCTTATTTGGTTATAATATATAACCTCTACACAATTTGATTTAAGATTATATATAATTAAATATGCGAAACAAATATTACATTTATTGATCATATGAACAAAATGACCTTTGTATCAAAGGCTGCATCTTTGTTTGCAGTCTGGATATGTACATTGCCTATGCATTGCGTTGATTACGACACGTTGCTCTGGCAGTAATCAACGTGAATGCTAGCAGTGCAGCATCTATAAATCTGGCATAAGGACGATCCCATTAACAAGGCCCTCATTTGTCTTAATGTCTTTTATAACCTGTCAGCTCAATACTCAAGGGACCTTCTATAGATCATGTATGGCCACCTTCCACAGAATTGATATAGAGGACAATGTGGGCGGAAGTCAATCTTTTTCGGCTCTGTCTTTTTTTTTGAATGAGGCAAGGACATGTGTACAAGTTGTTTTTCTATTTAGCATGCCTGGCCCTATGCGGCCTGCATCGATAAGTACTCCTGGCTCAGACTAGATGAGCACCACATGATTAATTGGATGTACACAGACGCGGTAGAATATGATTCCTTAGTCCTTAATCATAGCTTAGTTAAGAGTGTGAGTTCTTGCTGCCCTTCATACTACAATACCCCGAACCTACCGTGAATTATGTTATCCCATGGTTCTAGTGGGCGACGATAACTCACACACACGCACTCTATTGTGCACATGTTCCCTTCACAATACTTCCTATTGCTCGGTCAATGCTCCATTCGTCTCTGCTCGTGCTTCCCCTTGGCTTGTTCAATCATCCAGGATTGTCGTCGTTCAGTGGGGTCGCTTATCTCTGTGGCCCGCCACCACTCTGGAGCTCCCCACCACACCACCACTCTGGAGCTCCCCACCACACCACCACTCTGGAGCTCCCCACCACACCACCACTCTGGAGCTCCCCACCAC
>JAOPJO010000002.1:4191782-4207725 GCA_027123675.1 Molva macrophthalma
GTGTGTGTGTGTGTGTGTGTGTGTGTGTGTGTGTGTGTGTGTGTGTGTGTGTGTATGTGTGTGTGTGTGTGTGTGTCTGTGTGTGTTTATGTTCTCTGTGTAGTGGCACTGGCAGAACTGTCCATCTTTAGAGTGTGGGATAAAATCCTGTGAAAGAAAGGATAACAGCCCAATTACAGCAGACAGAAACTCGGTTGGACCATCTGTTGTCACTGTTGTCAGCGCTCTAGCCCTTCCCTGTCATCTAAAGCATTGCAGGTTTACTCTCCATCAGAGCCGCACGGTACAATCCTAAAGTGGCACATAGAACATTGTAATTTATTACCGGTGGGGAAATCACCGCAGCCCAGCAAGGCAGTCTGAAATTAGAAGCTCATAAAACAAAATGCATTCTAATTAACTCCGCGGCACAATGCATCCATGTCCCATCCTAATCAACCTTAATGGCTAGCTGTGGAGCCAAGTGCCACAGTGCCTCACCATCCGAGGGACCTTCCAAGTCCCTTATTTGGCAATAATTGGTACACTATTTTCATGTTGTTACTGTACGCTGGTGCTACTTCAGCAAGGACTTTCCTTGAATAATAATGATGTGACCACGTCTTGTGTCATCATGTTCTAAATACATCTACATTAAGACTGGATTTGGGGCTTGCTAGCACAGGTTTGTGCACCTGTACAGGTTGTTGCATGTTTCAGTCTGTGTCTTCTTGCTGGGGAAGACAACCTTCTCAAGGCACTTCTGGTCTACCAAGTAAACTACCAAAGATATTGTAGACTTTTCTTTGAGTGCAATTAGCTTTGTCACGTGTTTGCAGTCCAACCATCATCCATGTTCTAATCCAATCTGTTCGTATGCGTTCAGGCTTCTGTCAGTAGTGTATTGGAATAACCAAATACTTATAATACTACCATGTCATTCCTAGTAAGCAGAGAACATCCGTCTATATATACTGAACTACAAATAGTATATACATACTGTATACAAGAATGTCAGAAGTAAGGGAGATGGTGTCTGCTCTCATTTGGCAGTGTGATGCTAGCAAAATACACATTCAACACACATACTGAGATGGACACATTATTGGTGGTTTATTATATTTTATTAAGAAATATCACCCTTCTTCTTCCTTTTTTCCAATTTCTTCCGTTCAATGCAGGCCACTTGTTCCATTCTGCCCATTATCAAGTGTTCCCATCTGCCGTTTAGCCTGGAAATAGCAGGGAGCAAGAGTGAAATGATTGAAGAAATGATTATGTTTGGTTTATCTCCATTGTCATCTCCCTTCCTCCTCCCCTCTTCTCTCTTATCCTCTTCCCCTTCTCTCCCAACATTTTTGTTTCCTACCCTTTCCTCTAAATGTTTCTTTCTAAAAGTCTTTCTTTCTTCTTTTTTTACTTATATCATTGTTTTCTTCATCTCCTCCTCAGGCTCTCCCTCTTCTTCTTCTGGCCTTGATAAAGTTCTGTGCACTTTTCTGCACTCTTTTCACTTCCTTTATCCTTTCATGCTTCATTTCTATTTTTCCTGAGCTACTGAGTCCGACAATAATCCAAAGGGTTTTGGTTTTTTTAAGTACTGGAAGATAACTGAGCCTTAACTTCCAATATTATTCTATCAAATCCAGATACACATAGTGTGTCCTTCCACAGAGCCTGGACACCATGTACACCATGTACTCTGGGGAGTCCTCATATCAGCCTGCTGCTGCTGATTGCTATTGTTTTATTGTTATCCACCCGAAGGAAGGAGGACCCCGTGTTGGCATATATGCCAGGCTCCCACCTCCTCTAGATAGAACTATCACCTGTTTGGGCTAAGGCTATCGTATGTAGCGACTGAGACATGAGAACCACACCAGATCATGATGAATGGCTTCTTTTTGGTAAAGAGAGATTTCAAACATTTTGATGCTGGGCGGGGCCTAGCTCAAACAATGTTTGGTTTTCCTTTAACAATTAACAAATTTAAATGGTGAAACATTTTGCCACCTGCAGTCCTTGCCAGAGCTGTTGGCTGTACACAAGTTTGAGTGGCTGTTTGAGGGTATTATGCTTTGACCTGATTATGGCTGCTGCCCCAGTGTACTTGGACCTGATTATGGCTGCTGCCCCAGTGTACTTTGACAGAAAGCTCTGTATTTGTCCTCTGAAAGTGGTGTGACGGGTCACCATGCATGGATACCAAGTCTGCCATGACAGAGTCAAACTCTAGGTAGACATCTTATTGACAAACTGAAATGGATAGGGAAGTCTTGGGTATGACAGCATCTGATAGACAAAACTAAAATGTGTAATTCACCTTTGAGAATAAGAAATATGATTAATTTGTCACTTGAAGCAGAGAGAGAGACTTCCTGACCCTCGTTGTGAGATAATGTCCTAAACCATCTGGTACGCTGTTCTTCCTTGATTCAAAATAGGGGCGGACAAATATTAGATCTTTTTACCAAAGATTAAACTTTCAAGGAGCCTCCCAAACAATGCCATGAATCCTTCAGTTTAACAAACTTGACAAACCTGTAGCTGTTTCAGAGTACATCTTCCCAATGGGTGAAGACAAGTCCACTGCCTGGGGTACATCTGAAGGCCTGCATCACCGGGCACTCCAGTAATTCCCAAAGGGCAGGAACAGATACAAAGGCCATGGCCACACTGTACACGAGAGAATGACTGGCTCACCACAGATGGTCTGTTGTTCTGTTGTTGTTATTTCTGCTCTCACGCTCACACTTTCTCTCTGTACCTGGACAACATGGCTAGGGTCAATGGCACGTGAGGATCTAGCATGCCGTGTCAATGACGTGGTGGATGAAATATGGCTGAAACCTGGTGCAGATGAGGTCAGCTGGGTGACATGAGTCTGTGGAGGACATGCTCTTTCAACTCCCTCAAAGCTCTCTCAACTTAATTGTTGATGCTATTTACACACATTGAGGTTTCTTCTCAGCCCTAATGGCCACATTTCATTCCTTGACATTGTTTGCAAATGGGGTCACTGGAAATTGAACCGCAAATGGAACACTTATCGAACTGGGCCGTCTAGACGAGAGAAGGACTTCTTTCATTCCACCGAGACGCCTGTCACGGAGAGCCTCGCTCACGCCACTTTGGAAAATTGTCTTTGCTAATTATTGTGAGTTGAAGATTACTAGTTGTGCACAATATTCAAAGTAGTCTTGTATGTTTTAACCTGCACAATTAAATTTGATTATAACGTTGAAAAACAATTGAACAATTAGCTGACATGACATTGGCTGGCCTAGAATGTCATTGAATATTTGTAAAATATACAATAATAACAATATATTGTTAATATATTGATATAGATTACAGATGTGTGCGCAGATTGTCTGTTCAGACACAAATAATATTGAGACGAATACCCCGATACGTACACATAGACCTTGAGAACATTGAGAGAAAGGAAATATGTGCTGCAAGCGACATGAATGATCAAAGGCGTCATATGTAAAGCTTGGCTTTATTTGCAGTGGTTGTTGCATTTATTTTTGTCTGGAATACTTCAGAAATACTCTTGGCTCAATATAGTGTAACCTGCTGACATAATGTTTGTAACTAGACTAAATTAGTGTTATGTATGCAATGGATAGTCAACTGTATGCATTGTTATTTCCATGCCTTAGGGGGCGCTCTGCGGCACCTGTTAAGTGTAACTTGTAACATTGTTCTGGTGCTAGTAAATCAGAGTTTAAATAGATACGATGTCTCGACCTGCGTTCTTGTGTCACTCCATCACTATCCGTCACTATCCTTATATTATATTACAAACATAATAATTAGGTTCCCTTCAGTATGTGCACTCCGGAAGACTTTTAGAACAAATGCAGTTGGCTCCAAATGTGTGCCCATTCATCCTCCTGTTTCATTCACGTTACTGTATTGTTTGGAGCCAAGTGTTAGCCATTTAGCAGTAGTTCATCATAGCCCATGTGGTTATACTGTGAAAGGTTATACATGTGTGCGTGTACAGGGAATAATCATTGAGCAGAAACAGCTGGGGTTCGAGATGCTGGGCTATATGGAGTTCAGGTCGTAAAGTGGGTCCACTTTGAAGTCGGCAGGTCGTAGCTTCATGACGGTGGTCTTGAGCGAATACCACCACCCTTTCCAAGTGTACCACACTATGCCGTCGTCGGTGACAGCACTGTAGTAACCATGGTGATAGTAGAGTCCATTAAGATTGGCTGAATGGCACCTAGAGGGAAGATAGATAGACGAAGAGATTTGGTAAGGGGTCAAATCTCAACGGGGAACTTGCCACCCATTATAAGGGATGTATGCCATTAACCTAATAGGATTAGATGGGTCTGTTTGGGGTTCATTTGGAACATCTATCTCACAGATCTATTTATCTGAGATGGGAGTTGCAGGCAGGGTCTGTAAACCAGGACCATATGACTCTGTAATTATGAGAGGTAAACATAACTTAATTTGGTGGATAATTCAAGGAAGTGGCTTGGGCCTGTGATCCTCACCGATTGAACCACCAGCCCCCCTTGTCCTCCTGGGCACAGTTCCCCTTGTAGTTGTCATTGTCCCGGTCGTAGGTGCTGAACCTCATGCCCTGGTGGCTGGCCCACACGGACACGCCCACCTGGTAGTTGCCGGACAGCGCATCTCCAGCCGTGCCCGAGTAGGCTCCGAACGACAGCGGGTAGTCGCTCTACAGAAGGCCATTTGTTTCTCAATTCAGTTACAGACTACATAGGAATGCATATGAGCACATAAATGCATCAGAGACTCGGGTGTACTTTTTACAAGTGCACACAAGATCGTACCATCAGACCATAGCGCCGCCATATTGACTTGTCACCACTGCCAGAGGTTTCCGTGTAATAATAAAAAGTGTAGGTGCATGGTGTAAAATATATGGTTCTTCAGTCTTTCAAACAAAAAATGAAATACTTGACAAACGTTTTAAATTTACTTTTGAGGTGATCAGTTTTGCTAAAATGACTTAACCCCCGAGACTTTTTTAGTTTGAACAATACAATTAATACAATGATCTATTCCATTTGGCTGACACCAACCGGCCCAAACGTATATGATACTGCCAAGCCAAACATGTCATGTTATGTTGTATTGTATATTGTTCAGTCAAACAACACATTAATACACCCATCCATCTCACCTCCCCGGGTCCCACTCTGAAGTTATTATACTCAGCGTAGCGTTGGCTGCCCTCCAAGTCCTGCAGAACGACCCTCAGAGAGTAGTTCCCTGTTTAGGATTGAACAAGCCATTAGAAATACCTTCTGAAACAAGAATAAATTGTTAAATGAAGGGAAACTACTCAAAATGTAATTGCCTCACACAAAATAAACCCGTTAGCCTCCAAAGCAAACTACAAAGATGAATATTAGTGTTATAATGATCTCATCATTATGTGTATATATATATATACAAATATATATTTTTTATATTATATTAGATTTATCTCATCCCAAAAGCAAAAGTGGCCTCTTGACTCTCTATCTAGTTGTGTTGCTATCAGCGGTATATTAGTATATTGATATATTGATATATTAACCTTGGTCTGTAAGGTAATGTAGGTTTTCGTTTCCAAACCAGAACTCTCCAGCTCCTGACTTCATGTCCCCAAATCCATTCTTGTACTCCGTCCATGACCTGAGGGGAACCATAGATGGAAAAACAAGGGAGCGAAGGAAGAACAAACTAATGAACAAAAACAAGCACCATTTACTAACATTTGAATATTATTGGATTGAAGTCATGTGAGTAATTACTTCTGTTATGTAATGTTCTGCTTTGTGCAGAAAAACAAAAACGACTATATTCTATACTTTTTATACTAAATGTATCAGCGGTCCTGTGATAAACAGGCTCATTTGGTTAAATAGTAGTTGTAAACCCATTAGATGCACATGTGGTGCAGTGAATTTCTGTACTGCTGTCATTTAGAACGGACACAGATCTGATCAGAATGTCTACAGTTCTTTAAAAGTCCTGAACTGAAAGGACACAGAGACAATGTTTCAGTGTTGATGAGTAACACAAACCATCCTCCTGAACTCTGGCTCCACTTGTCATTTTGGGATATTTAAAGAAAGCATAGTTTGAAGCCAAGAGCAAAAGAGCAGAATCGCCGGAGCATTAGACATGATGCCACTGGCAGGGTCATTGAACAGAAAATGTTGTTTTTCCAAGTGTTTCTCAGCAGAGTATTTGGTTTGTCAGAAAAGAATCATGTAGCGATGATTACATGACAGATCAGTTGTTTTGGTTTCACCAACAACCTTTGCAATACTGATGTGATCAGTGTTGCATCTACAACATAGCGACAAAACTTTTCCAAACATCTTCTTGCCTTATAAACCCAAAGATATTTTACAAACTAACTCAATTAACCCTTATAACCAAACAATTTCACACATCTTTCTCCTGAAACTGAAATCAAAACATTATCCAACCAATGGAACGGCACCTAAATCCCATTAGTGTTGTATGGATGTGTGGGTGAGCTCTGTCTATAAGGGAGAGATAGACGATTAGAAGAGAAATGAGTTAGTGACAGGTGTTGTCAATGTACTAATCAGCTGTCTCACACAATGGACCCTTTTCACAGAGTGTCAATAATAGGGCTAAGTAACGTACTGTTCCTGGCATTTAAAAAAAATTGTATTATGTATATCGCAGCAGAAGCAGCAGCATGGTCAATGTTAGTATATTTACTGTATATTCAAATTGACCTGGTGTGTCTACACTGGTGCACTGCCAAACCTAAATTGAACAGAGCCAGTATTAATGTTACATGCTACACTACTGCAAAAGGTGCAGCGCTGCACTCATTCCTGCTACATCACGCCCCGTCTTCAGTTTGCTTTACATATTTGTCCTTCCATTTATTTTGAAATTGCAAGAAAAAAAGAAGCGTGCAGAGCATATGAACGTACTCAAGGTGGCAGCATTGCTGCTTCACCACACTGATCAGCAGATCGTCGAAGCAGATCATCGAAACAGAACGCATTGTCTTTTCATGTTCATTCCCCAGCTTCATGCTCATGCGCTATCACTCAGAGGACTCACCTGTTGAAGAGCACCGAGCCATCGGCCCGTCTCTGCACGAGTGTCCAGCCTCCTCCGTCGCTCATGTCGCAGTAGGCCCAAACAGCCGCAGGGCTGCCCCGGGCCTTGATGCTGTAGAGGCCACTGGAGTTGGAACCAGAGGTGAACACGTCTGCGCAGTCTGGAACAGGACACAAACAGAGGAGATGCATCTTTTACTTACGGAACGTACAGAGTGTGTAATCTGATGAAAGATGCACACTCATCAGACACAGTGGTCCCTCTTTCTTATGATTTGGGTTTTTAATTACAATTGTATTGTGATTATACTAAAACATGGGTTGCACTTTACATTACAGTGTCCTGTTACAGTGTAATTACAAAAGTAAGTGCTGGCTAATACTCAATGTAGCACCCTGTCACAGCATTTACGTCATATGTTATAACGTTATGGAAAAGCATGTCACTACAGGGTGGTCATGGTTAGGCGTTAAGGCGAAAGAGCGCATTACACATAGGGTAGGGTTAGGCTGTTCCATAATGTCATTAAATATTAAGCACATGTAACAGGTTGTTTTGTTGCTTATTACAATATGTACAAATCACACTATGACAAGTACACTAATGTAAAGTGTTGCCAAAACATTTGGTGGAAGGTTAAGGAGGTGGTGCAGCAGATTGATCTAGCCTCTGTGAGGGGTGTCCCCTGCAGCCTGGTCCCCTGGTGGTAGGGCGTGGTACTGGGTCTGCTGCTGGCTCAGCTGCTGCAGCCTGTTCAGGAGAAGCTCCTGCTTCTGCACTTTGCTCTTTAGAATCCTCTCCCGGGCCCTCAGCTGAGCCCACCCCTCAGCACAACTGCCTGAAGTCTACTCACATGCACACACGCACGCACGCACACGCACACACACACACGCACACACACACATGAAAACCTGTGTCTTTTCTTTTGGTAGGGTTATTTAACACTCGCAACAATCGATCAACCTTTGAACATTGTCAAAATGTGAGATTGGTCTCATTAGTAAACATGTATTTCCTACATGAACTTGCAAGGTATGTATATCACAGCTTTTGATTGGTTGCCTTAAGATAAATGACCTCCCAATAGAATAGATGAACTGTATTTCTTAAAATGCTAAACTTTCATTTAGTATCACGCTATAGTAAAAAGAGATGGATAACATTTTTTATTTGTTTTCCATTTAGGCAGTTTATGCTAAAATGACACTGTATGTGTGCATGTATAATCCTACATTCATGTATAAACATAAAGAACATAAATCACAAATTGAAGATCAATTCTTAATAGTACCTGTTAAGGCATTCAATCATCGATACCACTGCCCTCAATACAGTCGTGAGTGTCAGACTGCATGGGTTCACAATGTATGCTTGTTGGAGTAATACAGTATATAAATACATCAAATCATGATGGGAAATGTAATGCAAAGCGATGTACTTACAACCAGAGCTGGGGCAGCAGCTGCAATCAGCATCACTCCCACGATGAGGAACGTCTGGCCTGCCATCCTGTGCCTCGTGGGACCAAGTACCAGCAAAAAGTATACCAGTACAAATACAAATAAGACAGCCTTTGGGTTTTCCTTTTGAAACTATGCAGTTCTAATGAGTAAAATCAACGTTTCTGTTTAGACAATCATTCTTGACAGATTTTGTGGAAATGCAATGAATATTTCCATTTAATCCTATTTGGTGTCTTTGTTCCAGGGTGAAGCAATGTTCTAAGATGAAAGTATTCCTCTCTGACAGGCAGCAGAAGAACTGAAGGAATACCGGATTGTACACGGCTATAAATCAGAACATGGGGGAAGCTACTTCAGAAGAGCGATTGTGAACCAATGATGGGAGGATGTGCTTTGCATTACAACAGAACAGAATGGAAGAGAAAAATAGAGAGCATATCTTCAGTATCCATTCTCCTTGCTCTCATACTCAAACAAATGGAGATGACAGCTTTGTGTGTGAGTGTGCAAAAATAACAAGTGTGCCTTGCTCAAGGAAACCTCAACCATCTTACCAGGAGTAGTGACCGACAAGACAATCTGTTGTACCTTTTGAATCAATGGAATATTATTGCTAATAAGACGTTAAGGTAGTGTAAGTGACAATGGCTAATTCATCGGCATTCAAATGAATATTGCTCAACACCACAGAATGTCTCCTCTTTGGTGTTCCTGCACAACAATTACATTCCCTTGTATCAATCTGATGTTCCCTCCCTCTTCACGCCAGCTGTGAACAGACTTTCCATTCCTTCAGCCAATTTGAACTGCTGACACGGGCACCAACTCCTGCTTTGGGTAAACAGATCACTCAAATATCTGTGCACATATCATTGGAGCAAGGGATTGAGCAATAATTTAACGTATGGTTTATAATGGATTTGAAGTTAATGCTTAATTTTAATGTAACTAGCTGGCTATCAGGTATGATAGGTGAAGGTTATAGATGCAAAACATTTAAATACACAGCACTCAAATAAATGTTGCAATAATTTGAACAATTAATCAAGAATCTTAAATATCTATGATCTATCTGTAGCAAGGTGTATGCTACACTCCACCTAAGTGCTTTTTACTTCCTCCAGACAAGGACACAGGATGGTGATGTTGGAAAACCAGTTCATTGTAGAAGTTGATTGACAATGAGACATGAGGAGAAGTTCCTGAGTGTGTGTGGTGATGGCTGGTTTAACCTGTGCACATTGATTTCTCAATGAAACAGGTGTGCAGCCTCACCCAGCCCCAGAGTCTAATCAGTCTGACTCGGGCCAGGTGAGGCTGCTTAAACCAGCCATCATCCACACACAGTCACGCTATAATTTTTAAATACCGTAAATGTTTATGGATCTGTATTTCACATCTTTATCAACCTAAAGCATTTAAAGGGCAAAATGTAATTTCAAGGAAAGAAGGCAGAAATGAAATGTCTTTCTAATGATATTAAATGTGATATATCTAGACATTCTACATGCAAAGACTTTAATTGTCTTCTATTTCCAATCACCACCGTCTAAATGACAATTAACTTAAGCTGTCCAAAACCGCATATGCCATCTCTTTTTGTAAAGAGGACTGGAGAAATCTGATTAGTTACCAAGACTATTTCACAATTATGCTGATTGGCCATGTTAGGAGTATCTCCTGCATCAGGGCATCCAGGAGAAGAATGGATTGGTAAGGCCCAGTGTCTGTTTCATTAGGGAGCCCCTATGCTCTGAAATAGCAATATATTATACATATAATATCATTTAATTATTAAGGAGTCATTTTCTAAATTGATTATATTTGGAGAAAGCATGTGTAGTTCAACCTCTTAGAAAGAATATGACTTTGACAAAAGGACATGTGTAATATCTTTATATTAAAAGTGATACTAACAGGTTCCCATTGTAAGTACAGAGAAAACTGACTCGCGAACATCATGATCATGATGATGGTCGTTTTAATCTGCTTCACATTCCTCTCCTTCGTGGTCCCTGAGAATGCCCAAATGCACACATGCCAGAAATTAATATTTCCGATGTTTTTATCTAGATTTGAAGGCTGGATGAACATGCACTTGTGCGTAAATGTTTTTTTAACATTATTAATTGCTCACCTTGAGATTCCTGAGGTATTTTGGCTACTTCCTCTTGGTCAAAACTCTGTCGACACTCTCTACACAAACAATATACCATGTGACTATGTAATCATTTAGCAGACACTTTTATCCAAAGCGACCTACATTGACTTCAGGTACATTAACAACAGATAGTTGTTAGGCATCTGGCTCAAGGCCGTACAGGCAAGGCTGCAGACGTTGGGAATCCAATCCAGTACCTCGCGGATGGGAGCCAGACATCCAAGATATCACTCTATTCAGTCCCACACACGATTCAATGCTACAGCTAATATCATCACACTAATAATATGAACACATGCTTTGTTTACCGTTCATCTCCAGCTCCAGTTTGTCCTCTGACGCCTCAGGGTCATCTGGTTGAACATCATCTGACTTCTTATAGTAATAATCTTGATCTGGTGGTCCAAACCTCTGGAGCCACACACACACACACACACACACACACACTTAATGAGACGTTTGACTATAGTGTTTAATTTGAAGTTGAATGGTACTGCCGTGCCCGTACCACATCAGGCCACATGAAGCTGATGAAGAGGATGGCGGGCAGGCCGATAGTGAACACATAGACCCCCAGGAGCCAGGGACGCTTCTGCATGGCCAGTAGGAGGCTCTCTATCCATCCAGTCTACGTGACACACACACATACACATACACACACACACACAAGATCAGCAGTGGAACATTTTTCAGTTTTACAAAATAAAAGTCCTTCCCAGTTTATTTTTCCGTTTTGTTTTCTTAGACAACAGTGAAGGGTGCATTCTGAGTTCTAAGTGTATCCTAAAAGGTCAGTCACTAGATCGATTTTTAGACCTGGATCTGGATTTGTGTTTCAAACTGGAGCACAATAATGTCTCCTTTTTTTACCATTGCTTTGTAATGTTATGTAAACTGCTCTACAAGTTTTAATTATTTTTATTTTATTTATTGGTTTATTTGCTAGGGACAGCACACAAATTCTGTTAATGTATCAGAGTTAGCTGGAAATGCTAGTTTCCTGGGCAGTACATACATTAAAATACACTATGTGAAATAAAAAAACCTTGTGGACAGGTCCTGCATCACTAAGGGAAAGATGTATGATGGGAGAGAAGATATGGACTATATAGACATAAAACAGTAAACAAGAGTAGGGACTCTAGGTGATTTACTGAGTGCATTGCTGCTTGTTAGTGATAAGACTTTGCAGAGAATGAGCGATATGTGGTGCAGTGACGGATGGTAGCTGGTGAATTGTTCCATTCCTGGGATGCTGTAACGGGGAATGTGGATTTGCTGAAAGTGCTGTCTCTAAATAGTCCCTGGCAACCCCTTTCTAACTGTGGCTCTGGTGGAACAAGAATCCAGTGGTCTGTAAACAAGACAGATGTGAGAAAGTAATCATGTTTACCAGCCTAACAGGTTGTACTTTGTGAGAATGATGCAGTGGGGATGAACTATAGGGTTTCCTGTCTAGTGTCTTTATTGTTTGTT
The DNA here is from genome assembly GCA_027123675.1 of Molva macrophthalma. Classification (NCBI taxonomy): domain Eukaryota; kingdom Metazoa; phylum Chordata; class Actinopteri; order Gadiformes; family Lotidae; genus Molva; species Molva macrophthalma. The sequence goes on from JAOPJO010000002.1 coordinate 4,203,954, forward strand.
TATCTAGTGATTCACCATCTTAATGCCCTTCAACCATATTTGAATGAAGAAGTTTCTAAAGCCATACCGTTTGGGCAGCAGAGGCAGGTGCTACACCAGCTAGTGTCAGGCATAGCAGAAGACCAGCATGCTCCATCTCTGTTCAAACACACACACACACACACACACACACACACACACACACACACACACACGCTAGTGCTGTGATTGACCACAAGCCGATCCCGGGCGAACATGCACACAGATAACATTCACTGGAAGACACAGATAAAAAGTCAGTGATAACCTGACCACTGCGTAAACAATGAACAAAACTTTCGATGTTTTGTTCTCCATCGGTGAGATAGCTGAACAGATAGCTAGTCTTTTGGCAGACTGCAACACTACTCAAATGAACTGGAACATAACCCTAGATACACGCTAGATCTTCTCACCCAGAGTATGTCAACATAAAAACTGGTCGAACTGATGAATATGTAAGGAGAGCTATACGGAGGAAAGGGAAATAAAAGCAAAAGAGAACATTGAGTTAAAAGCAAGTGGCGAAACACGAGACAAAGAGACTAGGACTGAGAAAATACAAACTCAGCAGAAAGTAAGCAGAACAGTGTAGAGGGAGAGAGAAAGAGAGTTAGGAGCTGATGGAACATGAAACAAATGTGTCAGCCTTACCTAAGCGTATGAGTGTCCCTGAGTTTGTGAGTGCTCAGAAGCACTTCCTGGCAATGCAAGTCTTGTGATGTTGGACCTTGGACCAAAGGCACTTGTAACCATAGTTACAAGTCACACAAATTACCAAAGGGTAATTTATCACACACACACGCAGGCACACTAATGCAAACACCTTTCAGAGCCGAAAGTGGTAGAATAAGTTAATATTTCCAACACAACATGCTAATAATGATAGGGAACTGTTACTATACTTTTAACTGTTAGGGTAAACATAATTTATTTCAAATGGACATTTATCAACAAGACAATCTGCCTGAATGAACCAAAGCCATCAAAATAAAACATTTAAAAGAAAATACAGCATAGTATAACATTACACAACGGTATTTTTTTCAAATAACACAAAAAAACGCTAACTAATACAACACTACTGCAGTGTATTGCTGTACCAACTATCTTCCTGTAGTAATGTGTTTCCAGCTGTGTACTCCTACTCACTACGAATGAATGAGCTTCGCTGGTGGCAACAAAGTTCATCCTAGGCCACACTTAGAGTCGCAATTAAAAGTTAAGTGCTATAGGTACGATTTGAGCGTTGCAAAGACAGCAGAACAGAGCAGCTCTGTTCTTCTATTCTGGCTGGAAAGTCTCACCTGGAATATGGAATATTTACCAGATGAGGTGGGGGGGGGGTCTGAATATGACAGAACCGTAAACACACCCACATCCTCAGCAATTTGACGTTACATTGTCTAGACAAAGAACAAGATGAGACGAGACAGGCATGGTGGATTTTATCAAGCAGCAAAGTTGCGAAACGTTTAGCTAATGTCCAATAAAAGAGGATCGAGGCTAGAGACGTTGTGGAATTTCCATAACAACCATCCATCTTCTAAAGCTGAATGTTGATTTCACTGCGGATCCCATCGCCTCCAGGAATACTGTCGTCGGCCTCCGAGAGGAAGCCGCTGCCAGTGGTTGCCGTGGTGATGCTATGCTCGAGGACTGTGATTCGCTGTTTGAGTCGTAGCTGAGAGGAGTTAAACTCACTCTGAAGGCGGGCCAAACAGGTCTGAATAGGACAACAATATAATTATAACAATATTATATAATACCCAATTTTGTTTACGTTGTTATAAAAAGGAAAACCTGCATATTAACACATGAATTAAAGGGACTACGTGTAAGAATCTAAAACTCCTTTTCATTACTGACCCCTTTGGCCGGTCTGTGAACTGCAGCCTGTCGAGCTCTCATGAGCACTGGAGTGCGAGCTCCGTGGGTCGAGACGATAACAATCATAAACTAATATTAGTTACAAACATAAATCAACGTACAAAATGTTCTGATCAGATCAAATCTGATCAGAGATTTCTGCCATTATTGATGCTTATTGATGCTCCTTTTTTAGGAGATTAGAAAACGGTTCAAATATAATATTGGTCAGCCCACAGGCTGTTCTACTTAACGGTGAGAGCCGTTTGTTGTTTAAGTTAAATTACAACCTGTTAATTGTAAATTTAAAGTGTTTTTATTCAGCTAGAAATCCTACATGTAGTCCCTTTAAACAGAGGAAGTCTGATATTTTATGCAAATGTGTTATAATAATTTGTCTAGATAAAGTTGTCACTACCTGCAAGTGGTCCAGACTGGATTCCAGCCTCTCTACCTTCTCCTCAACCTCCTCCCCTGCAGAAATATTCACTTCCTCTAGAAGCCCCTCCTTCTGCAAGATGTCCCGCCCCCTTTGCTCCAGCTGTGCTCTGGCATGAGGGAACTCCTGCAGCACATCCATCAGGTCCTGTTTCGAGAGGCAGAAGAGATCAGAGTAACCCAGGCTACGGATGTTAGCTGTGCGCCGGTTCCCCATCTTGCTACCGCTGATGTTCAGGATGCTGATTTCTCCAAAACAACTGCCAGCAGTCAGGACAGCCAGCTGGGTGCCCCCGTCCTCTCCCACCACCACTAGGTGTCCGTCTTTGATGATGTACATCTCCTTACCCACATCTCCCTAGCACACAGGGAAGAGGTTGGGCAAGTTGGACAAAATGTTTTCACAATACCTTAAATACACTGAGCATACCGTACTATTAATATACTTACATATGCCTCATCTGAATCTCTACATTGTTAGCTAGCTTCAGCTATTTCAAATGGTGAAGCAAAAAGTAATGGTAACGATCAACAGCTCTGCATATTACCTTTATTAAACATGTTTTTACCTTCCTACAAATGTAGTCTCCAGGACTAAAGACTTGCGGTCGAAGCTTTAATACCAGCTCTACCAGTAGGCCAGCCTCACAGTCCTGGAATATGCGTACCTGCACACAAATATACAGTTTCACACATTGTCGTGCAGCAAATCAATTTGAAAGATTGAGCGTGCAATTGTTATCGAGTGGAGGTCCTAACCTTCTTCAGTGTTTCGAGGTGAACGTTGATGGCAATCTCCGCTCTCAGCTTATTGGGCAGGCTCTTCAGCACTTCCTGTTCATCAACTGTTTTCTGATTGGTCCATAGATAGTCAAACCAGCGAATGACCCGCTGCTCCAAATCTTTACTGACATGTCTGAAGTGCATGTAGTGTTTGAGTGCATCGACACGGCTCTGAAATGTGGCTCTTGTTGCGTTCATGTTGGAGATCATCGCTCCTACGTTGCCCACGATGGATGCAAAGATGAGGACACCAACCTAAGAAAGAATTGAGCTATTAGAGAGATATAACATGATGATATTTTATACATCTTAAGATACGCTGTGCAAAACATTGTATTGAATCCTGAGGTCTAACTAATCTACAACATGAGCTTTGTGGCTCAATTTCTAAAGTGCTTCTCATCAGCCCTTTGTTCCTATTCTGTGGCGAATAGCTCAGGAGGTAGAGCCGATTGTCTGTGTGGTGTAACATACTCACCAGGGATGGAACCACCATAACATACTCACCAGGGATGGAACCACCATAACATACTCACCGGGGATGGAACCACCATAACCTACTCACCAGGGATGGAACCACCATAACATACTCACCAGGGATGGAACCACCATAACATACTCACCAGGGATGGAACCACCATAACATACTCACCAGGGATGGAAC
>JAOPJO010000002.1:4251993-4262151 GCA_027123675.1 Molva macrophthalma
TGTGTGTGTGTGTGTGTGTGTGTGTGTGTGTGTGTGTGTGTGTGTGTGTGTGTGTGTGTGTGTGTGTGTGTTAATTTAGCAATCTCATTAAGATTGTTGTGCAAGTACTTGGCTAGTAGTTTTGTATTCAAGCATACATTTACACTGGGTATGTCATAACATATTCCAAAATTGACCTTCTATGGCCAGTAAGTATGTGTTGTACATGCATGCTCTCCAACTATTCCATCTGGTTTCTCTCTCCTGATCAGGAAGTTGAGTGTGAAGGCGATCACTAACTTGGTGTTCTTTGACAATGTGGGAAATGTCTCTGTCAACGGTCTGTATGATCTATCCATGGGACCTTCAGACATCAAAGAGGTGAATTCCCATCTCCGTTCAATGTATGGTGTATCATTGTTGCAATATGTCAATGAGAGATGTTTTAACTATTAAGGATTAAGGTTTCTTTCTGTGCGCTGGTGTATACACTGGCACAACAACAATGGGGTGAAATCTGTCACTCAAAATTGGATCAGATGCTCACTAAAGACCGGTGAAAATGCAAGTGACTTCTCGCATGGCCAGAGGTCATAAATGTGCTGGATCAAGAATCACACTTGATAGTGACACTTGTCTGTGTATGGATGGCAACATCACAGCCAGACATGCATGCGTAACTACGGGGTTGAAACCCATAGAAAACCATCAAGATTACCAGGAGTTGTTGTGTCGGTAACTACACTCATTGTAAATGACAAGAATAGAAAATGTTGAACATATTAAGGGGTTCACGTCTTTGTGTATACATGTCTATACAAGTGTATGCTAGGCGTTTCTTTCAGATGTGTTTATTTACTGGACCATCTGATAGTTGATTTGATAGGCCATTTGGACATATCCAATATCCATACATTTTCTGGAATAGCTTAAGGATCCGTATTACCCTCACTAATGTTTCCCCATTAGTTAAGTTAACTAAAGTAATATAAAGTACATTTATTATAAACAATGTATCATTCATTTCCTCACGTATTATTGTTTGGACCAAACGTCATCTAGAATGTAAAATCTATACATGGATTATAATAAATCCAATATGGGAGGAGTGGGATGTGGCCAAAATAACACAACTAATCTACATGAGCTACATACATTGTTTGTTTAAAAGCTACGATGTGAATACATTGTTTGTTTTAAAGCTACGACGTGAATACATTTTTTGTTAAAAGCTAAGATGTGAAAACATTGTTAATTTTTAAGCTATGACATAGATATGAAAAAGACAGAAAAACAAATGCACCTCTGGAAATAGCATTGAATTATCCCAATATCAGCCATTACAAAGAAAAATGCGATGCAATACTGTATTCGCTAATGTGTCCAGAGCAGTTCATGCTAACAATGTGGTTTATTTCCCCCTCGCTGTGCACGCATGTTTGTGTACAAGAAAAACGGTCTATATGTAATGCTGTTAGGGGTCCTTATTGGTACAGTAATAGTGCGCTCTCTGACTTATGTCATTTTATTTTCAGGTGTGTGCCACCTGCTGTCAGAACTCCCAGAATTGCCCTGGACACTTTGGACATGTAGACCTACCGCTACCTGTCTACAACCCCATGTTGTTTGATGTAAGTGTCCACACACACGCACCTTCACACACTGCCCTGTCATCACACCTTCTTCAGTCTGGATAAGCCTGTCAGACAAACGCATTAGAATAATGCTTCTAGTTGACCTTCGTATAATGGTAACATATTTAAAAGTTGTACACGTACGTCTCTGCAAACCTCAAAAGCTCTGCAAAACCAGAGATGGTCACCATGGAAACATTCCTAGTCCCACCATGGTCTCATCAGACTGCTTCTCATCCTTCCCTGGATCCTCCTCCCTCTCCCCCCAACCCAATCAGACCCTGTTTCTACTGGTGCGGGGCTCCTGTCTGCGCTGTCACACGCTAACCTGCCCCAGAAGCGCCATCCACCTGCTTCTAAACCAGCTCAAGCTAATGGACCACGGTTTCGGCCAGGAGGTCTACGAGGTGGAATACGTCCTCAATCAGGTGTGTGGGTGTGCGGGTCTGTAGTGGGTATACTGGTCTGTAGTGGGTATGCTGGTCTGTAGTGGGTTTGTAGTGGGTCTGTAGTGGGTTTGCTGTTCTGTAGTGGGTATGCTGGTCTGTAGTGGGTATACTGGTCTGTAGCGGGTATACTGGTCTGTAGCGGGTATACTGGTCTGTAGTGGGTATGCGGGTCTGTAGTGCGTGTGCACGGCCTACAGTGTATTCAGTTCTTATCACCACCTGTGAACATCACTTTTTTCTCTGTATACATGACTTAAAAAACGGGGATTGTGTACAAATGTCTTAGCTTCATGTCAACTTTTTTTAAAGTTTTCCTGTGTGTGTGTGTGTGTGTGTGTGTGTGTGCGCCCCTCCTAGTTACTTGACCGTAACGTCCATGCCTCTGGGACTGACATCCAAGAGACACTGGATGAATTCACAAAGGCACTCATCACTGCTAAAGCTGATGATACAAAACAAAGCCAGCAGGTCAGCACAACACATGCATATTAAATGTCTCTTATAACCAGCTTATGTTGTTGTATATTGTCCGGCTTAAAATGTATCTTCTGTGTGTGTTCATTTATTTTTTTAGGTCAAACACACAGTGGAAAAGAGGCGCAGTCTTATAGAGAGATTTTGGAAAGTCTTCATGAATGGCCGAAAATGTCCTAACTGCAAGTAAGATGGCAACCGGGATGTAAATGTCCTTCCATCCTTCCGTCTGTCTGAAAGTGTGCATACAGTGTGTGATGCAAACCCAAAATGGAAGGAGCCTTGCGATGTCGCCAACGTGTGGCTGGGTCTCCGGCAGACACCTGCATGTAACTTACTCATGTGACGTGATCTCATGATGCCTCGTGCAACATCCTTTTGGGGCGTCCGGATTGTGTGTGGTTTGGGGTTGGGTGATACGTTACGTGATATGTTATTTACCTCGCATGCTCGCGGTTGCAAGTGAAGAGTGACGGATCTGACGGGGGCATGTCTCTGTTGTGCAGCTGCGGCCGCTCCACAGTGCGGCGAGAATACAACACTAAGCTGATTGTGACGGTGCCGGCGATGACGCAGGATCAAGAAAATGGAGAGGGTAAAAAACAACATGAACTCCCGTGTGTGTGTGTGTGTGTGCGTGTGCGTGTGTCAAGTATATCAACCATGGTCCTGATGGTCATCTAACGCTTACGATGGTGGTGTTCTGCCCCGTTAGAGGACCTCCTCGCTGGGAAGAAAGGCTACATGACCCCTGTTATTGCCAAAGAGCATCTCGTCAAACTGTGGGAGAAGGAAGGTGAGCTGGAGTTTCCCATCAGTGCATCTCTTTCACCTCAGTTCTTTTCTCTCCTCCATGGCTGAAATAGCTAAGGTACAAACATTAAGCATATCAGGCTGTGTTCAAACTCTTTCAATTGTTCCCTCATTCCCCCTAATATAGGGAACACTATAAAGTACACTACTTAAGGACCAAGTAAGGGGCGGGAAATGGGGGAATTCAGACACTAATTTTGCGCTAGACTATCCATGGCTTGTATTGGTCACATTAACAAGCAGGGGTGGCAACCCTTGACTGCTCATTTGCATAAATAGCCTGTATGTCGAGCATCTCGATTGGCTGAATCCGATGACAATGAAAAACGTATAAGAGTCGATCAGTTGTACACTTTTTTTAATGGTGAATTATGGGTGCTGAGTAGTGCATTATACAGGGAACCGGATCTCCACACTTAAATTATGGACTGCACAATAATCAGGGGTGCAAACTCATCAGCTTTTGGTGAAATTCACAGTTTTTACCACAAATGGGACATCCACGTGAATTGTGTAGATCTGCAAAAAAGATAATTGTGGGTGGGGAGGGTCTACGTCTCATCCAAGTCATCAATGAGTACTAGCCAATGAGGAGGAGGAGGGCGGGTCACGCCATCTTTCTGCTCTGTCGGCTAAACTCTGCGGCTGCTGATAGGCCGTCTCGTGCCGCTCGTTCGCCCGTGCAAACTGCTAGCTACGCCTCCAGGCAGCGTGGAGAGCACGCTCACTGTGAGCAACCTGTTTCATAGAAGTAATTATGCGGGTGATAAGGTTAGCTTCTCAAGTTAAAGAGCCAGCGAACCCACAGTTTCATCTGGATTTCGAACACTGAGATAAAACAAAAAAGATGTTTTTGGTTGAGAGCTTTAGGAGAGAGGGGGGGCGTGTCTCACACCGTGGCGTTAGACTACAAGTGCACAACTCCACACGTCTGCGAGCGCAGCAATGCTACAGAGCAGCATTTCATTAACTATGGGTCCATATCCAGGGAAACGTCCTGCCAATGCACAGAACCACTGTAGCAGAGGGATCGCCATACAGGGCACATGAACAAAATGAAGAAGGTGAAGAAATTCCAACACGTGCCCTATTAGGGCCTCATTAGAAGTGTTTTCTTTATGTCTCGTGTCCAGGTTTCTTCCTGAAGCATCTGTTCCTGGGACTGGACCACGGGCCTGAGTTGGAGCTACAGGCAGAATTCAACCCTGATCTTTTCTTCCTGGACATCTTGGTGACTCCTCCCTGCAGGTGATGACTCACCCACCCACACTTGTCTTTGAATGAACGGAGGAAACAAAGTATTTCCTGGCCAGACTGGGTCCTTTTCCCCAATGGTAGCATAGTAACTGAACTGACCTCCTAGGTTATATTCTAGCTGGCTCTCTCCCTGGGGGAGTTTCACGCCTTGTTTTACCCCACAGGTACCGTCCACTGAACCGTCTGGGCGATCGTCTCTTCACCAACGGGCAGACAGTTAACTTACAGCTGGTCCTGAAACAGTGCAGGATCATCCAGCAAATCCTGACCCTCATGGCTGGAGAGAAAGAAAACACGGTGGCAAACGTGGTAAGCAAGGCATTTCTTTGCCTCATACTTCCTACTGAAGAAAAACATGTATTTGTTAATATGTAACCATCTTATAAATATGTTGTAAGAACTTTTCCTATGTTGCTTCATTAAAATAAGGCTCTGCAGGGCTTTAAGACTCCGGTGGTTGAAGAGAAAGCCCGTGACATGGTCTTGCTGGAGACGGTCCCGGGCCAGACCTTGACCGAGAAGCTGTACAGTGTTTGGATCAGGCTGCAGTCGTATGTCAACATCGTCTTCGACAGCGATCTGGACAAGATAACCCATGAGAAATTCCCTGGAATTAAACAGGTATCAATTGTCATGTTGTCAACACATTATATGAACTAAACGTGTTCCTTTTTAAGGTCAAATGTGAACATTGCACCATTATAACAACAACATAGAGTGCAGCCTAACACAACAACTTAAAAATACCTGAACGTTTTTCTTCTTCCCCTGTCACCTGATTCAGCTCCTGGAAAAAAAGGAGGGTCTTTTCCGGAAGCACATGATGGGTAAGCGAGTGGATTTTGCAGCCCGATCCGTCATCTGTCCCGACATGTACATCGGGACCAACGAGATCGGATTACCAATGGTACGTCGGTCACAGCCTTCCATTCCCCTTTACATTATCCATTGAGGACAACACCAGACTAAGTAACACATTAATCAGGATGGATCATGTAGGTCTCTTGTACATCTTTTGACACCTATTTATTAGGACGAAAGCTACGAGGACCAGACATTCTATACAGAAACACACAAGGCTTATTGCATCCCTAAATACTTCAGGTCATGCTACAAAGCAGCATTTGGTTAACTATGGGTCGATATCCAGGGTCACGGCCTGACAATGCACAGAACCCCTGTAGCAGAGGGATCACCTGTGTGCTCAGAGTTCCCTGGGTGTGGCTTGCACCATGTTGATGTGTACACAAGGGGGCAGTACAGCACTTTCAACCCCAATGCACATGAATGACAATTAAAAAACAGAATCACAAAGCTGAGTCTGCTCCTTTGAAAATATGTTTGAAAAAGCATTATATCCATTTGAAAAATATGGTGCAAAGTCATTAAAATGCCCTGCTGAAAAATCACTGAAAAAAAAACAATGTTTAGATTGCACCGGGTTTGTTTACCTCGCATCCGGCTGTCCAAAACAAAACACTACGCCCGTTCCCTGCTCGACCAATCAGTGATGACTTAGTTGGCGCCACGTGGCTGACCCCATGTGGCTGACCCCTGTGCTGTGGCCCCCTGTTTCTCTGGCTGACCCCTGTGCTGTCGCCCCCTGTGCTGTGGCCCCCTGTTTCTCTGGCTGACCCCTGTGCTGTGGCCCCCTGTTTCTCTGGCTGACCCCTGTGCTGTGGCCCCCTATTTCTCTGGCTGACCCCTGTGCTGTGGCCCCCTGTTTCTCTGGCTGACCCCTGTGCTGTGGCCCCCAGGTGTTCGCCACGCGCCTCACCTACCCGCAGCCCGTCACGCCGTGGAACGTCAAGGAGCTGCGGCAGGCGGTCCTCAACGGGCCCGACGTCCACCCCGGGGCCGTGGCGGTCATCAACGAGGACGGCAGCAAGACCATCCTCTCCCCCACGGACGCCACGCAGCGCGAGGCCGTGGCCAACCAGCTGCTGACCCCCAGCCCCGGCCGCCAGAAGATGGCCATGAAGATAGTACGACGGCCGCACACAGACACGACGAATCCCGAAGTCATCGAACGCGGCGCGATGTAACCCTCGTGTTTTCACTTTTTCCCCATCTCTCGCCCCTCTCTCCCTCCGACGACGCGGCGCGCCGCAGGTGAATCGCCACATCAAGAACGGGGACGTGATGCTGCTGAACCGACAGCCCACCCTGCACAGGCCCTCCATACAGTCCCACCGCGCCCGCGTCCTGCCCGGGGAGAAGGCAAGCACGCATTGCCTCCTCACACGCCGCTCGCAGGGACCTCAGCACTGTCTGCCACGGGGTTCATTGTGTTAACAGAATGTATCGATGTGTATGTGATGATGATGACTACATAATAACATTTGTCTGTGGTGACCTGATGTTGTAGGTGCTCAGGCTCCACTACGCCAACTGCAAAGCCTACAACGCCGATTTTGACGGCGACGAGATGAACGCCCACTTTCCCCAGAGTGAGCTGGCCCGCGCAGAGGCCTACACACTGATCAGCACCGACGAGCAGTACCTGGTGCCCAAGGTGACACACACGCACACACACACACACACACGAAAAGCCTAACCCTCAAACTTAACATTGATATTCTCACATCCAATACGTCGAGCTGTGTGTCAAGACGCATCTGTCAGTGCTCACCACTCTCTGTCTCCCACCAGGACGGCAAGCCGTTGGCAGGCCTGATCCAGGACCACATGGTCTCGGGCACCAGGATGACCCTGCGGGGCTGCTTCTTCACCCGGGACCACTACACGGCGCTGGTGTACCGGGGGCTGACCGACCGCTGGGGCAGGGTGAAGCTGCTGCCGCCCACCATCCTCAAGCCCCAGCAGCTGTGGACGGGAAAGCAGGTACACCGGCCTCCCGTAAACACGGCGCCGAGCTCCGGTGCGACCGGAAGCCTGATAAGGGGTTGTGTTGGCAAGACTCGTTGGCGTTACGGTGTAAACGCAACCCCGGCTGGGCCCGGGTGTTCGATGCCAGGCATGCCACCACATCCTCGTCCTTCTGTGTTCATGAAAATAAGTCGGTGGCATGTGTTCAAAAGACACAGAACTCCTCCCTTCGTATTAGACAGCCATTGTTGGAAAATGTGGGGTATATTGCAGTCTCCGGACTTTAAATACAAATGAGGAACACGACGAAACGGATGAACAAATATTTCTGTTTTAGCCTCGGAACCAAAATGCCTGGTTAATGTTAGTCCCATCCCAATCCCAACCAAACAGGAATAGGTTGAGCGTAAATGGGTGTGTTTATGTGTGTGTGTGTGTTTAACAGTAGCAATGCAACACTGTTGTGAATGTGCTGCAGGTGGTGTCTACCCTGCTGTTGAACATCATACCAGAGAAAGCCCTGCCTCTGAATCTGAGTGGAACGGCAAAGATCCCCAGCAAGTCCTGGATCCAAGTCCCGCCGAGAGCGGCCCCAGGGTACAACCCTGACAGCATGTGCGACTCAACGGTACACTGCATCTTCATTAGTGTCCTTTTCTGTGCCTCCATAACATTATGCATCCATAAACATGCCTCCTTTATGGCCCTGCTAGCAGAGGGGCCAAACAGACTACGCTTGTAGATGAGGTGGGAATGCATAAATGCATGATTGGCTCCCAGCGTTGGCCCTTCAGTCTCCTTGGAATTACACCGAGATTTGTTTGCATAATGCAAGGTGCATACGCAAGACCAAAACACCAACAGATGCTACGGCTCGAGGGGAAGGCTTCACCTGCCTATGCCCTCAACTTCGAGTCCAACTTCAACAAGTCCAATTGTAGTTCTAAATATAAAAGAATGAAAATCATTCTTTCATGTTTCCAAAATCATCGCTATTTACGACCTCCCTCATTCATTAGTATACTGGGGTTGCCAAACGGCGCGCTCGTCTTTAGCAATTGACGGCGGATATATTTAGCAGCGGATACATTTGTGTAGCCCAGCGTTGCATAGCCCTGTGTTGTCTCACCCTGAACTTACAGTTCTGCCTCGTCTTAAAGATCCACTTTCAAGTCCACGCACATTCTCTAATTTGCTGCTATTGCTCATCTTAAAGTGTAATCCCATCATTACACTTCATCACCTCCGCAGGTGGTGATCCGCCAGGGCGAGCTGCTGAGGGGCGTGCTGGACAAGGCCCACTACGGCTCGTCCATCTACGGCCTGGTCCACTGCTGCCACGAGCTGTACGGCGGGGAGACGGGCGGCCGCCTGCTCACCTGCCTGGCGCGCCTCTTCACCGCCTACCTGCAGCTCTACAAGGGCTTCACTCTGAGTACGGAGCCCTCGCGCCGTCACACGCACGCCGGCCGCATCGGCAATGACGTTATGGCGCCTGAGTGCTTTTATGACGGCGTGTGATAAGTCTGTCTTCAAGTCTGGCGAAAGTGTTTTTTTCCTGTATTTGGAGTGAAATAAATTGTTAGGGAATCACCCAAACCCCCAAGGTACTTGCTGTAGCTTTGTGTTTGGGACTTTTTAGTTGAAGTGGGATGATCCGCTCAATGCTTGGGCGGAGCTCAAATGTGAGCAGGACGTTTCCTTGGTGACGTGTTAGTGTCTTTATCCAGCAGGTCTCATGTCTGTTGTATTTGGCGGTAATGGATCAGTGTTGAAAATTGTGTCTCGTGTGTTAAGGTGTGGAGGACATTTTGGTGAAGCCAGAGGCCAACAGACAGCGGAGAAAGCTAATTAAAGAGTCTCAAAAGATCGGCACCAGGGTGAGTTCGGACCAAGATTGCTGCCCTGCAATCTGCACAAAGGCTGGTTATATGCACCAGCCTTGCACCCGACGATTGCACACATGTTGGATTATGTTGGATTTATGACTCAATGGTATTTCACCAACAAAGGCTCCACACAGCACGGTCACTTTGTCTTGCATACAAAAAAACTTTGAAGTGCGTACAATTGGACACACACATTTGACAAAGTAAAAATTGTTTCCTCTTGACGCGGCAGGCCCTCCAGATGGCCTTCAACCTGCCCGAAAACGTGGACCCGGCGGAGGCCCGTGGCCGCTGGCAGGATGCTCACCTCAACCCTGACCAGAGGGACTTCAACCTGGCCGACATGAAGTTCAAAGAAGTGGCCAATCAAGTGAACAACGGCATCAACAAGGTGCGGCCGCCGTTCGTCACCGGGGCTCCAGAGTGCCACCAAAAACCTGTCAAGTGCGACTAAACATTTCCATTGGTCGCACCGGTGCACCTGACATTTAGCAGGTCCGTCTCTGTGTGTGTAGCCTTATTTTCTTTTTTTTCTTTTCCTTCCCGCATTCTGCGAAGAAGTTGGCTCTGCCTCTGATTGGCTGTGACCCTGATATTCTTCTTCGCTGAATGCGGGTGGGGAAAAGAACTAAGGCACGTGTGAAACCGCGCCCTGTACTCCTCCTAGTCTACTCCTTTTGAGGTCGGAGCATCGACGTTCCGAAATGAAACGTTAAAAAAGCACACTGTATCCAGCAGACACGCCCTGTGCCAGGTGCGTGGCCGGCAGAGCAGCCCCCTCCCCGCAGCGTTTCAGCGCCGAACAGCGGCAAACAGAAGCAGTGAGGAGTCCGA
>JAOPJO010000002.1:4338612-4355179 GCA_027123675.1 Molva macrophthalma
TCTCTCTCTCTCTCTCTCTCTCTCTCTCTCTCTCTCTCTCTCTCTCTCTCTCTCTCTCTCTCTCTCTCTCTTTACCAATGACACACTATTGATTGATGTTCTCGTTCCTGTTTTTGCATTTGGATCTCTCAATGTTTATGCCCCCCCCATAAATTGATTACATTTGAACAGCCAGGCCAAGAAAATACACCACAGCCAAAGTTAAAAGATAAATATTTGTCTTTTTTGGCTGCACTGCATTCAACTATGCAACCATGCATAAAGAAGTGATTCCAAGCACTGAAGCTGGGGTGGCAACTCACTTAACAGTTTTAGACATTGCTGACACAATGGCTGGGTCTTAATTACGAGGATGCCTCCTAAATAGGTGGTAAACTAGTAGGAAACATAACTAGGTACCTAGATTTGGCAAAAATGTAAAGGAAGCATCAGATGGTTCCTTGGTCGGTGCAGGATATCCCATGTGGCAGAGCGGCGCGAGGAACAACATAAGTTGTTTGCTTTATCTTTAAATAAACAAGGGCATAAGGACATGAATTTGTAAATCTAACGTTGGGTTTATTTTACCACTGTCATGTTTCTTTTACTTATTTGTTGTATTTAATCGTTTTCAAGAAAAATGTACAATCAACAGCTAGCATAGTAACTTTGAAGTCACTCCCCATAGTAAATAGCTCCAATGTGATTTTTTTTCCCCCTGGTAAGGCTTTCTCACTTTGAACCAGAGTAGGTACCAAGAAGTCTTTCTTATCAGTTATTAAGGTTATAGGAAGCCTCCTCACAATTGAGGTGCAGCCATTGTATTGAAATTGGACTCGTCATTGTTCTCAAGGCAGTTTGACAGAGCTTTGTTCATGGTCCACCACTTATGTAATGTGCTCAGAGTATCATACAGGCTTGTCCTGTTGTTCCCAGGTTGTATACCTGGGCTTGGATTAGAGGCTCATTTTTCCTTTAACTGCTGTCAGTGTCAGCGGCTTCCGCACATATTGATTGTTATTTTGACTTTTAGGGCGCCAGTGGAGCCTGGATGAGAAGCTACAGCTCCTCCATTCTCAGGATGCCGTCGGGCCCGCTCCCTGGCATGTCCAGCTTCATGGCCCCGAACAAACCCAACCTGCGCATCACTACCATCCAAGACCCCAACCCGCTCATCAGTTACCGCGCCGACAAATGGACGACGCGCTACGTCAAGTCGAAGCCCGGGACAACCGGGCACGAGGTGCGCGCCAGCGTCATCATGAAGACCTCTGATATCAATTCCTCCTGACCCCTGACCTGCGAACAGGCCGTTTTAGGTTTAAACACTGCATAGGAAGGACATCGCCATGTCTGTTGTCATTGTCGTTGTTTTTGTTGACACATCAGGGCGATGGAGATGGAGGTTTATAGAGGCCCCGGGCCCCCTTCAGGAAGCGTTTGCTGTGGTCGGATCTCACGGTTGGGACCATGTCACTGCGGCGTCTCTCGTCTCGGCGTGGTGCAAACCGTGACTTTGGCAAAAACAAAGGTGTGGGTTTCTAACCAGGGACTGAATGCAATATTCTACGTGAACTCGGATGTCGGCTGGCAAATCAGCTCTGCCGGCGGTGACATGCATAAAAGAATCGCAGGGATCATTTTTTGTTTTTGTTTTTAAAAGGGTAAATCATTTCAGAAAAAGCCAAATATGTACCCAGGTAGTAGGAAAGCCCCTTTCTTTCTGTCCTTCGGTTGGGCTGTCTTTCTCCAAAGATGGCAGACCATCGAGCATTCACACTGAGACATGGATGAATGTACAGAAACAACCCAACAAGCAGGCGGACTCGCTGACCTATTGGCTGTGACCATGTAGTCACTTCTTTCTTCCCCTCTCTTCCTTTCACGCTCTACAATATGTACATAGAAAATATGTGTATGTGTGTCTTTCAGATGCTTTTGCACCTTATGAACAGCACTTGTGTGTGTGTGTGTGCATAGAGGAAATAGACTAGACAAGCCTTATGCATTATTTGTGCCTTCAAAAATTGCGGTGCCTGTTTTCTTGAGGCACATTTATTGTGACGCCTGCACATGCTATAGCTAGGTAATACAAAAAAAACATAGTTTGAGCTGCATAAAAAGCAGAGAAGGTCCTTCATGGCTAGCTGGAAGGATGAAGATTACAATAATTCCATTAATGGTGAGTTTCATTGAATGATCAAATGCAGGTTGTGATGTTTAAAGGACAGGACAGAGGTATAACTGAACTGCAAGCATGTTTTTTGTAAATAGCGTGGATATGTGTTGGTAGCTGTGTGGTGCAGTTGATACACTAGATTACACTGTATTCTGCTGTACCCACTGGTTAACCACTTTGGTTTTTTAATCCCAAGCCCGAAAAAAAACTTTTGAACCGTCTCCCCCCCTTAAACAAAGTGAGCACAGTGATGCTGTATGATGAGATTGTATTAGGTAACATTTCACAGTGACACCAGAAGTGCTTGGGATTTAATTTGCAGTCTTGTGTGCAAAATCGTATATGAAGACAATTTACAGAGGGTAATATAAGACAATGTGGTATTAATTAAAAATTAATTACAAATTAACTATTGAGACCAGCTTTGAACAACTTCTCAAAGTATTGTTTGCTTTTTCTGTTCAACTTTAAAAGCATATTGTGTACTTTTGTTACTTGACGTCAGACCGACAGATGTTTTCAATCAGTGTTTTCCAAATTTGACTATTGTTTCTAAATATTTGAAATATAATACAATTGAATAATGGATTTATTTAGCCCCCTTTTTTTAATGAATATTTCCCTCCTATATGCTTGTCAATGTCTTTTTAGTCTGTGAATGAATTTAGGTCTGTCACATAAACGACCAAAGTGCACTTAAACCATGAGCCCCTTTCCTGCACCGACGTTTTGTAAAGGGAAGTCCTTGTAAACCGAAGAATGAACAGAGAAAAAGATTGAATGGGACTTGATCAATTGTAATTGTATTTCCTAGTCTTCAACCAAGATGAAAATCCATCATCATACCCTATGTTTTTAGATCGGCTTATGCTGGCCTGCTGATACTTTGCACCCTGAATTTTTCAATATATCTGTGTTCAACTGCAATTAGATGTATTTTTCAATAGGTGTTAAGATCACCCACCACACAATCTCCCTCTATATTACTATGTGTTTGAGTAGAGTGGCTCTTTACACGTTCCTTGGAATTCTAGTTTCTTCTTCTTTAAATATTTTTATCAAGGAAAACTATAGAAAATCTAATAATTCCCCCTCCCATTTTACTGGAACTTCCTCAACGACCAGTGTAAGTGAGGCCTCAGTTATGAATCACTGCCGTTTTGAAATAGTCACTTGTATGGACAGCCAGAGGTTTTCACACAGCCCTGGCTCTGACTGTTTATACTCCGCCCAACAGTGTGGTTTCTATCTTACCTGTGGATCAACTACTAAATCACAATAAAGGACTTTTATTTATTCTTTTGTTGGTTTTAATGTGAAGTGGGCTATATTTTGATCGCTGGGGATTGATACATTCATACATACATACATACAGCATTTGTTGATCCTATGATGAAAAATATGAGCATGTGCAGAGTAAACATCTATCATGACTTTAGAAATGCTTTATTCAATATTGACCTGATGGCAGATAAATGCAAAGGATGATATTTTATTTATTATAAATACATATGAGTTAATTACTCTTAAATAATGTTCAGTTTAGACGGTCAAACATATTTTGATGAAATGAAGATTTCTCAAACACACAATCCATGAAATGGTGGCATGCATTGCATGGTGCTCAGGCTGACAAGAAGTGTGGTTTGGGTTACACCTTCATTGTCTTTATTTAAAAACGGTTGCACCGCAGATGACTGGTCTCCCACATACATAGTTTGCTCATAGCACAAAAAAACCCTGGCAGCTGTTTCAGTTTCAGTTGCTGTTCTCAGTTCTGAGTCTCCTTCCTGTTTGTCTCTGGGCCTAAAGCAAATAGCTGACTGGTTGCCTTGACAACGGCTTACCACAGATGCTATTAGTCAGAGCAAACTATCAGTAGGACTAGAACTATTTTTTTTTTTTACTTTTCACTTCTCTGATCTACTTTTCGCCTCCTTTCTCTTCTTAATAGTCTCTCCTCAAATTAATACATGTTTTAATGCTGCTGTTGCACCAACATGCCATGTCCCCAAATAATTAAGAACACAAACAAACTAATTGCAGTAGTGTATCGTCATGGCTCACCTCACAGTATTACAGGTTTCTTTGACTGCCTTCCCTTGGCAATAAGATGACCGACTTAAACATGGCAGGGGCATAGGCCTAATAAAGGTGAAGATACTAAAATGAATGAAAATTATGAAAATAATTATCAGTATAATAACAATGGTGTTTTTATACCATCATACCATTTACACAATATTATATAAATAAATAAACAAAAAATGTAAACAGGGAGAACACACAAATTACATATAGCTATATCTACTTTCAAATTAAACCTTAACCTAATTAAAATAAAATAAAATCGATTTAACAAATTGTTTTATCAAGAACAAATGAAAGAAGGTTTTCAGTTCCCTCACCTCTAAAGGTACAGTCGCTTTGGCGTGTGGCCAGTCGTACGGCACCATCTGGCGGAAAAAGAGCCGCAAATTGTAGGGATGTGGAGAACAATCTAGACATTGGAAATATTTTTCAACCACAGATACGTAGATGAAAGCTGTTGGAATGTGTTCTGGTCTGGTTATATAATATCAATGATCAAACGGGAAAAATACATTAGACATCATTAAATTGTAGTTCACAAGAAATAATAAAGAACCTGGCAGTTCCATCAACATACAACGCTCATGTTTGTTAGCAAAATAAAAAAAACGTATGATCCAATGTTCTGCATTTGTTCGTTGAGGTGCATTGTATTTACAGATGGGCGGGGTATGTTCCTAATCCGTGGTGTTTTATTAGATTAAAACAAACACCGCCCTTTCGGATTGCCGTAGTACATAAAACAGGCGCAACATATGCTGCTACCAGCGCCGCGGATTGGCTGTCACCGTTTCAGAGGCGTGAAGATTTAGCAGTCAGCTGAAGCCTGACAGAACAACAATGTAGAGAAACAGTTTTCTGACAGTCCGAACCGGTAATGTCACTGTTGCTGTTTCACTTATTCATAGATTGTGGTAGAAAAACATAAAGCAGTTGTATTTAAAAATAGGAGAGGGAAAACATTTGTTGTTTCGTGACCACGTTTAAAGAGCGGTAAGTTTGTGAATATATTAGCCACAGCCAATGATGCCTTGGTTGCTTAGCAATAAGCTAGCTTCTTCGTGTAAGTGTATTCCAGTCGTAGCCAATAGGCAACCACAATCCTCACTCATACGGAGTATCCTCACTCAGCGCTCATTGTTTTCTGTTTTAATATATATCGATACAATGAACAAGCTAATGCTAACAACAGATGCTAGTTTTTTTCCAACCTCTTCTAGATGGTTAGCAACTGTCGCTAAGTAACCCCTCCATTCGGTTGTCTCCAAGGTGACGGGGGTTGGAGCAGCTCGTCCATCCAGTTCAGAACCACGGTCCCCCGGTGCTGGCTGTAAGGTCTAGACCAGTATTTTCGGAAGAATCGCACAGTGCACGGTGGCTGCATTTGTGTGGTCCGGACGGACAGTAAAAAAGAGCCGGGAGAGGTGGCGGTGCGCGGCTGTCAGGAGATGTGTGAGCTGGGATGCCTCTCTATAGGATCAGCTGTGTAGTCGAGGGTGTACTACACAAGTATACACAGTATACTTCTCTCCTTGGACTAACCCCCCCCCCTCACCGAACTACAAGTGTCACATATATGGATGGTGGCTACGCATTATGCCCACCTCCTCGGCAACCCATGCACCGCTGGCCGGAGGGAGGATCAGTAACGACCACGGAGTAGCAGGGGAGCCCATGTCTGCTACTCCGGCGTCTGCCTCGTCCTCTGCTCCGTCCATCAGCTCCTCTTTCCGGTTCGTCCCGGCTTTCTCTCTGGGCGTAGCGGCAGCGGTGGCCTTTCAGCTCGCCTGGGGAGGCCTGTCGCTGACAGCCTTCTTCTTGAAGCTCTTCATCTACGTGTCTTTCGCCTTGCTGTGCTTTTTGGCCGGCAGCTTTGTCCTCTTGGTGAGGAAGAGTCCTCCGAAGGTCAGCTGCTTTCGGAGCAGGAGGCAGTCAGCCGCACTGGTGGATTTCTTCAACAAGCTCATGGTGAGAGACTGGATATTTTACCTCTTAACCTTAGACCATAATAACAAGGGACTATACTATGTGTGTGTGTACCAGACGATTATGGATAGATCACACCTGGAACACACTTAACTTCATCCATCTAACACAACACAAGGTTGTGGGTCTGGGATAGTTTGACAGCTCTTTGGGGCTGGTGGTTAAACATTAAAACATCCGCACCATGTGGTTGAAGGGACAGACATCACCAGACAAGAACTTATTTTGTTGTTCCCGCAAATGTCTCTAAAGTTGTCTTTGTCTTGCTATGACTTTATTTCGATTTCCTTTTCTGACCTTTCCCTCTCATCCTCCACCACCAGCCCCAGGGTTTAGTGTTTTCTTGTGTTATAAATGTGATTTAGTCATGCTGCTGGATTCAAAAACACATGCTTGTATACGCATACATGCGCACACATACACACTGAAAATACAATATTTAACCCTTTCATGGATAGCCACGTTGTACTTTTCTGCTTTGACTGAATAAGACATTGTTGAAAGTTGTCGATCCTTTGTTTTTAGGCTCGTTTTTCCGTGCCGGTGCAGGAGTCAATGCAGAACAGGAGGGTGGTCATCTCACATAACGTGGACAAGGCCCTGAAAGAAGGTGAAGGAAAAATCCTCTCCTACTATAGCTTCTCACCTTTAGATCTTTAAGTTTCAATATGAGCAGCTCTTTACCTGATATTGCTCTTGAACTGCAGGACAGTTATTAAGGATTCAATATTAATATCTAATGTCATTTATTTTCATTATGTGTGAGAACTTAATCATGGCAGAATTAACGGAGACATTATTGTTTTGGGGTATTACCTTTTAATACATAGATTCTCTGTTGAATAAATGTATACTAGTTGTTAAATGCAAATTCAAATATGTCACAGAGCTGGCCTGTTGCTTTTCTTTACAATTATTTTAGGAAACCTAATTTCCCGTAACATCCAAGATACACAACAGCGATGCAGAATGAAGGAAGGGTTCTGCCCATGTTTAGAGCTTTGCTTACTTCCTCTGCTTTTCTGCATAGCTTAACAAAGATGGTAACCACCCATGTTTTGCTGACTGGGTCTGTCCTGCAAAAAAGCCTATTTCATGTATCTCAGTTCTCTGAAGATGTTAAAAGTAATTGAGAAATGTCTGTCGGTTTGCCAGTCAGCAAAACATTGCCCAGCCAATGACCCTGCTCCATTGGATAGTTTTTAGCCAGTCGTTCACTATTCACTGGAATAGGGGGGTCATGCTGGCATAAGGCTGCAGGAATTACTCTCATTTGTATTTGTGTGTGTATTCAAAGGGTTTTAACTAGCTATTTATATTATTATCCTGTAGTTTACAGTCAAATGGTGATAGTAATGACATTTGACTGTGTGCATGCTCTCAGATTGAACTCCTTTAAAACCAGGGCCGCATGTGGAATGCTATACTTAAAACAAGGCAAAGCAGGCTACACCATCTTTTTAAATTCTTAATTTGTTTTGGGGATAGGCCTAGAAACTCTGATTGGTTTAATTTGTATCATTAGACAAACCCGTAGTTGCATCCATGCCTTAATAAAACCTTACCTATGTATATTTATCCAACCTGAATTATTGATGTATTCATATCAATTTGAATTGCGTTTGCTACATATATGGTGATAGAGTTTAATAAGCGGAAAAGGGAATATGTACATAACGGCCTTTTTAGCTTTGCCGCTAAACCACGCCCACAAGGAAGCTGCTCTTAGCATATTGTTACCCATCATGCAGTGCACTCTGTTTTAAACATTATAACCTTCAAAATGCCTTTTGATATAACAAGTAGTTTGAGCCGCTACCAAGTGGAAATATATTTATAACTTTACAATATATAGCGAAGGCGCTGTGCAAACGTTAACCGTTGGTTGAAACGTCAGTAATGGAAAGGACTACCCTCGGCGTCCCGCAAATGTTCAGTACGCTCTTGTTTCTCTTCAGATCGTATAAATCTTTCGCCTTTTACTAAAGATTTCCGTGGAGAGGAACATTATGAGTATCAACTAATTTTTTGATGCCCTGCTTTATTGCGGGGCTTCCTTCCTGTTTAAGAAAAAATGTTCATATGGCGTGTCCGGTCATGCAGCTACACGCATGGTGGCGCATGTCTAGTGTAACGTGTGCTAATGGTTTGTTGTAGTAGTTCACTGTAAATACAGAAATGTTGAACA
This sequence comes from Molva macrophthalma, assembly GCA_027123675.1. Taxonomy (NCBI): domain Eukaryota; kingdom Metazoa; phylum Chordata; class Actinopteri; order Gadiformes; family Lotidae; genus Molva; species Molva macrophthalma. Next base: position 4,347,036 of record JAOPJO010000002.1, read on the forward strand.
ATTGCACGTCAAGAAAAATCGATATAATAACCATATAGGACACCCCTTATATATTGGATGCAAAAATAAGAATTAAATAAATGTTTCTTCCTCAATATCAGCTATTTGTTAATATCGAGGTCTCTGCAAACAGTAGGTCAGATATGCGGAAGCGGGCATGGGCAGCAGTGGAGCACATTGACTCCTATCAATAGAAGATTACTTCACAGGGCCTGGGATTTGAGGACATTCTGGGCTTAGCCTGGTCCTCTGTAGGGGGTCTGGGGGAATCTCCACTGGAGTGTCTTTTTGATAAACAAGCTCTATTTTGATGCTTTTTATGCACTCTTATTAACATTCAAAGTACATGTCGTAATCATTGAAAATGATTTATGCGTACCTCAAAAACGGTAGTTTACTTCCCAGGTGAATTATTCTATTAGTAGTTGTTAGTAATTAGTCCTGGTATTATTGTAGTAGAAGCAGAATACCTCACAACTCGAACAAGACATTCATGCGTATGACGTATGCCCATAAAGAATACTGTATGTTTAGTATTCGTATCCCAGAATCCCCAACGGATATCCCGGAAAGCCACATTCCGTTGACCTAAATAAATCCATAAGCTATTCCTCTGGTGAGGGTGAAATGTATTGTGAACCACGATACATGGAGGGTTATGCAGGTGGACTACTTTATATACCAAGGTTAAGATCGGCATTAAGAAATTGCCATATCTTGTGAAAGGCACGTAAGCTCACACCAAAAATGACGATCAGAAAACTAGGAGGGCCTAAACTCACAGTGCTACAGTGTGCCGTAAAAGCGGCATCAGTGCATGCAACATTTCTTACAGAGACCGTTGATGGAAGTGTGCAGCAAGTATTACTGATTAAAGTGATGAGAAACCCTAAAGACTTATTGACTCTCCTTCCATTATCTCCCCCTTTGTTTTGCCTCCCCCTGCTGCCTTTCACCTGTCCTAGTGTTTGACTACTCGTACCGGGACTACATCCTGTCCTGGTACGCCCCACTGAGTCAGGACGAGGGCCAGCTGCACTCCATGCTGTCTGAGGACTGGTGGCAGGTGATTGGCCTGTTGAGGGCCAGGCTCGCCGACATAGACCTTGTCAATGTGGTGTGCTATGACACCATCAGGGTGCTCCACACACACTTCACTGACCTCAAGGCCGCTTCTGCTAGGTACACACATGCACACACACGCACACACAAGCACATGCACACACACCAATTATGTACTAAGCCTGTGCAATCCAGATACCATTTTATATGGTTGTCATTTCAATGTTTTTTTAGGTAACTGTACCTTTTTTGCACATTAAAGGAATGTTTACTTGCTACGTGTTGGCAAAATGTGGTTGATGCATTTCCGCCACTGATTATCCTGCTGTTCACTTGAACTTTCTCCCCTTTTTTTGTTTTTTATTGTTGCATAATGCCATCAACAAGCTCTTTTGATCAGCACATTGGCCATTTCTTTTTTTGTGCATTGGACAATATATTTTTAGATACAAATATTTAGACTATTAAATATAGATGATGTAAATGGGATGGTAGTCACTAACTGAGTCACTCTCCACTCTCTCCCTCTCTCGCCCTCTTTCTCCATCTCTCTGCCTCTCTCCATCTCTCTCCCTATCTCTCTACCTCACTCCATCTCTCCCTCTCCATCTCTCTGCCTCTCTCCCTATCTCTCTACCTCACTCCATTTCCCGCTCTCCCTTTATCTGCCTCTCTCCCCAATCTCGCTCCCTATCTCTCTACCTCACTCCATCTCTCCCTCTCCATCTCTCTGCCTCTCTCTCCATCTCTCTCCCTATCTCTCTACCTCACTCCATCTCTCCCTCTCCATCTCTCTGCCTCTCTCCATCTCTCTCCCTATCTCTTTACCTCACTCCATCTCCCGCTCTCCCTCTCTCTCCATCTCTCTCCCTCTCTCTCTCCCTCTCTCTCTCCCTCCCTCTCCCTCCCTCTCCCTCTCTCTCCAGACCCGAGGAGTGTGCCAAGCCCTTCCCACTCCACCCCTGCCTGGTCAGCCCAGAGTCTGAGCTGGCCTTCCTGCGCTGCGTAGCCCGGATCCTGCTACTGTGTCTGCTGCCACACCGAGACGCCAAGTCACACACGCTGCGCTGCTGCCTCACAGAGGTCATCACTACCAAAGGTACTAGACGTACCAGCAGCTAGCTGTGCATAGCTAGCTAGGCCTTCAGTGAGCGTCTCCCGTAGAAGCACCTAAAATGTATCAATGACAAGGATTTTTACTCAACTACAAGTGAGTTAGGTCCAATACCTAGCTAACTTAATAAATGTAAAGGCCCACAAGGCTAAATGACTGTGCCCCTGATATTGAAGGGGCCCTTCTAATGGGCCCTTCGCAACACAGCCCAATAAACCCAACTTGGAAGCCATCCATCAATGGTGTATGTTTTGCTAAACATTTGTTAACGCCACTTGGCTTTTAGTCCCTTGATTATAGGTGTAACCTGCACTGTAACCCGCTAGCAAAAACACATGAGCCATACCACTTCCATATGTGCTGGTGGTAAGGGGGGGTTAATCTATTCTATTTAAGAAGAAAATTAGAATTTGTGTGATTTTGTTTTATCTTTGGTTGCAATTCCGTTCAATATAATGTCCATTCATCATCAATGGTATTTAGGATCAACTTGCCCCTCCTAGCGACTGGTCCCCTGGAAGCTTTCCCCTCTTCCCCCTAGTCCTGCTCCAGCCTTCGTCTGATCACATTAACATTACTGTGATGAAAGCTAGTGCACATACCGAAAGCTAGAGCACACACTGTGGCAGCAGAGAAGGCCCAGGCGACTGTTGAGGCGTAATACACTTAATACACTTAATACACAAATAGGATGTCTGGCATACACCTTTTGACCTTTCATTCATCCTGGATAATTGATTAATTATAAGAGACCAGACCGCAGGCTCCTTTTTCTTATAGTGCCAGTGAACCCAAACTTGTGTTGTTGTTTTTTTTTTGTTAATATAGTGTGTGTGTGTGTTAGTATGTCTTCTATGATATTAAGTATAGAGATATATGCTATGTTGTCACTGTTAATAAAAGAACTGTTAATGCAGAACTGGTGCAAAATCCAATGTTTCTGCCAGTCTCTGGCAGTTTGTGGACATTTTACTCCGAACTCTGTTCCCATTTGTTCTGTGACGTCAAACTGCCTAAGACACTTTGACATCATGATGAGGTGAAGCCGATGGTGTATATGTTCACACCACATTGTGTGCGGCGCTGCGTCTGGGCAGCTGTTCATGTCATTTGATGAACTTATGGTATGCCGCTAGGTGTGTGGCACATTTCATGTACAACATTGCTCATTATTGCACTCATACTCGACTTATAAACTATGCATACTAGCTTAAAAAAAGTATCACGAAGACAAAGACAATGACAAAGACAATTCATACAAATGGCATAAAATCCTGTGTGCTCTATGTGCGCTCTATGTGCGCTCTATGTGCGCTCTATGTGCGCTCTATGTGCGCTCTATGTGCGCTCTATGTGCGCTCTATGTGAGCTCTATGTGCGCTCTATGTGCGCTCTATGTGTGCTCTATGTGCGCTCTATATGTGCTCTATGTGTGTATTTCTTCCAGTGTTGAGGCCTCTGGTGGAGGTGCTCAGCGACCCGGACACCATCAACCGGATGCTGCTGTCCCAGCTGGAGCAGCGGGAGCAGCAGTCGGAGCAGCAGAAGAAGGCATACACCTACGCCGCCTCCTATGAAGACTTCATCAAGCTCATATCCACCTCCGCCGACATCAACTTCCTCACACAACTCAGGTACCGGATGACGCAGACTATCCCACAACTTATTTTGATATGGCTTTTTTTTAACATGACTTATTTGGTCATATTTAATCTTGCATGCACGCGCAGGCACAAATGAATAGGCACGAGTCATCATGATGATGATGCTGCTGCTGTAACGGCACACACCCATACAGAGAGAGGCTGTGTGATGAAAACTCATTCAAATGACGATCGCTATGTATTTACCCTCCAGCAACTGCTCAGCATTGAGACGCACATTGCAGCACGCACGCACGCACGCACGCACGCACGCACGCACGCACGCACGCACGCACGCACACACACACACACGTTGACATCTACCGGTCCATTTGCTGATGTGCTGTGTTACCATGGGAACAGACAGCGATAGACTGGAATTTTAAATATGGTGCTGGCGTGAGTCTGCCTGGTGCGGCACATCAGTTCTACATGGTTGCTGCATTTGTATACGATCCAAATATATCTTACACTCAAAGTAGGTCCCTGGATCATTTTCTTGTGCAATCGCAGTGGCTGATTTAAGGGCTGTCTTTCTTTCCCTCCTTGTCTCCAGGACTCAGATCATGATGGAGATCATTCATGCCACCACCATCAGCAGTCTGCCTCAGCTCAAGAAGCAGAAAGGTACAAAGTGCTCCACCATGTGCTCTTCATTAGCAACACTAGCCTGATTATTGCCAGGCCCTACCCCATTTAGTGGAGTATTAGGAGATGCTACAGTTCAACGAGAAAATACTAGTACATGTGCCTTCGATCTTTCAATGCACGATTGAAAGATCGTAATGCAACATTTACTATCTTTCAAATAATGACAGGCTTTGGTCGTGAGAAGCAAGTCAATAGGCTCATACGGACATTATGACATCGTTGTGTGAAATGACTGAATGTGTCCAACTCTGTGTGTACTCTCAGACCGGAAAGGCAAAGAGTCTGCGGCTATGAAGGCAGACCTGCTCAGGGCCCGGGACATGAAGCGCTACATCAACCAGCTCACCATCGCTAAGAAGCAGTGTGAGAAACGCATCCGCCTGCTCGGCGGGCCCAACTATGAGAACTCGGAGGAGGGAGGAGGGGACGAGCCTGACGGGCCGCAGAGCCAGAAGGTGAGCTGGGGCTTCTGACTTCATTCGTACATGCGCTGCGTTTCACACACCACCTCGTGATGGAGGGATACATGGAACTCATCCGGAAGAGCGGTTGCATGTTCGAGCCCAAAGCACAGGGAGGGCAAATTGCGGCTACCCAAAGAGGAACTGGAGTCACGTTGTTTTAGCGGAGCAATGCTCACGGAGCACCCTGTTTTACCTGGCTGCATGTGCCATCTGTAGCATATTCCCCATAGAGTTGAACTGCCAAGCTTGGTATGTATCTACCACTGGCTGATGTGACGTCCTAATGTGGATTCCAGGGGCTAATGAATGCTAAAGCCATGAACTACTCCATCTGAGCAAACTGTCTCCAACTGCGGTGGAAATGATTGAACAAAGTAATGGAAGACTGGATAAATCAGTTTTTCTGAGGTAAAGTCGTTGATTGTAGACTTTATAATAAATACTGAACGTATACAGGATGTTTTTGATTTAATAAGGGAAAGTGAAGACGGAGTCGGTGTTAATTGGACGTGCGTGGAACGATGTGATTCTGGTGTTAATTTGGACTCAGACTGCATTTGTTAGTTTGGTATTAGTTAGAATCAACAGTTTAAAGAAGACAACGTAGGGGTGGCCTCAATCAAGGGACTAGTCAATGCCTGCCTGGTCGTCAAATAACTTTTATTTTTTCTTTCTTTCTAGATCCTCCAGTTTGACGACATCATGATCAACCCGTGCTACAGGGAGCACTTTGGGGTGTACATGGAGCAGGTCGATAAGAGGGCTCTGATCAGCTTCTGGGAACTGGTGGAGACCCTGAAGACTGCTAACAAGGTGAGATATTCATCACGCCGTGCTCCACTATTACACCTTTGTCTGTGAGAGTGTGTGTATAGGTTTTTAATTGTCCAAGTATGAATTGGAGAGACTTGCACATCCAAACTGTGGTGCTGGTGCGTCATGGTGGTACATATTATATTGCAATCAATAGTATATTGATTGCAAAAACTCCCGTGCTCAGCAAGCTGTCTGCTTTACTTGTCTTGTTATAATAATACTAATAATAATACATTTTATTTCAAAACAGCAAGAGTTGGCATAGCCGACAGCATGATTAAAACAAGATAAGACATAAGGTGTGGAAACACAGGTAGGAGTGGGGATAAGAACAGCAGCATAATGAGGATACGAGGGGAAACGGTAGGGGGGACATTACAGTGAGTAGTTCAGTTTGAACAGATGTCTTCTGAGGCGAGATTTGAAGGTTGTTATGGTTCAGACTGTGGAATGTCTGGGAGCAGTGCTGCTGACAGCCCTATCATCCATGGTGCTGAGGCGTGAGGTTGTGACGGTGAGAAGACCAGTTGAAGATGACGAAGGGAGCGGCAGGGGCTGTCCTCCTGGAGGAGATCGGGAAGATAAATGGGGCTAGGTTGTGGAGGGCTTTGTAGGTGAGCAGAAGGTTTTTAAAGTCAATCCGGTGTTGCACAGGGTGCCAGTGTAGTCGGATGAGAATGGGGGTGATGTGGTCGGATGATTTGGTGCGGGAATGATCCGGGCAGCAGAGTTCTGGATGATTTGAAGCCCGTTGAGCAGTTTGGTGGGGAGGCCAGAGAGAATAGTGTTACAGTAGTCGATCCGGGAAGTGACGAATGCATGGACCAATACTGCTGGATTGAGACAGGGGTGGGCGAGGTCTGGAAATGTTGCGAAGTTGGAAGAATGCAGTCCGGGTGATGTTTTTCATGTGAGGTGCAAAGGAAATGGTGCTGTCCAGAGTGACACTGAGGCTCTTGACTTGGCTGGAGAAGGGTACAGGGAAGTCATCGATGATGATGTTAGAGGTTCTAGTGTTTTGGGCTTTGGAGAGAGTGTGTTTGGAGCCAATGAGCAGGGCCTCAGTTTTGCTGCCATTGAGCTGCAAAAGGTTCCTGCTCATCCAGCTCCTGATGTCCTGGAGGCAGGTGCAAGGGAGGGAGGGCAGTGTTGGGATTAGAAGAGATGTAGACCTGTGTATCATCAGTGTAGCACTGAAAGTGGACATCCTGGTGATGGAGGATTGTGCCCAGGGGAAGGAGGTAAATGATGAATAGGAGTGGACCCAGTACTGATCCCTGGGAGACACCCAGTGGAGCAGCAGAACACCTTGACCTTTGGTCCCCTACTTGTATACATCAAGCCCCACCCCCTCCCTGAAGTTAGACAATAGTGACGTCAGGGTTAAGGGTCAAATATCAACCACAGAGTATAGACTTGCACAGAAAATTGTATAATATATAATCATCCTATAATTGTCCAAATACAGACCTACTACTAAAAGTGTGTTGTTGTGATAATCACAAACTCTTGCTGGCGTGTGCCTGACAGAACGAGGTGCCCCAGATCGTTGGGGAGATCTACCAGAAGTTCTTTGTGGAGAGCAGGGAGATCCCGGTGGAGAAGGTCCTCCTGAAGGAGGTCCAGCAGAGTCTGGTGGGGAACAGAGGAACACAGGTCTTCATTAGACTGCAGGAACAGGTAGCTAACCGGCACTTTAATACATCCATAATGTCAATAGCAATAACCAACTGATTGTAGTGGACCGCACTGGTTCTGCATGTGTAGCAAAATTACAGGGATACTTTTTTTACTTTGCACAGTGAAGATATAAGGAGAGAGATATGATCATTCTTGTTCATAGCAACATGGTTTAGTTGTATAGTTATATAGCTTCTTCTCTCTCATCTCCCTATTTAGCATTTGTTTGATGTACATTGGCCATATTTTAATTGAATTGATGTAATTGGCTTCTTTCAAGCACTTGGGAACCACTGTTTTTAAGAGTGCTATAGAAATTGTTTCACAGATACTAGACCTGCGAGTGGGCACTCTGCTAAAAGATCCAGAATGTTCTTCTGTCCTCCAGGTCGCTGAGACTATGAGGGAGCGATACTATCCATCCTTCCTGGTCTCTGACCTCTACGATAGGCTGATCAGGAGAGAGGAGCAACGCAGCCAATCAGAGAGCAGTACCGACGACAAGGAGGAAGGGGTTAGCATCGTACACGTTACACATACACATACACCCCAACGGATTACACACTAGTTAGCGCTGTGTTCTAAATGTCATCATGACAGAATGTCTGCTCATTTCCTTGAGTCTCTTTATGTAATCTGCTTGTATGTATGTGTGTGTGTGTGTGTGTGTGTGTGTGTGTGTGTGTGTGTGTGTGTGTGTGTGTGTGTGTGTGT
>JAOPJO010000002.1:4419406-4432501 GCA_027123675.1 Molva macrophthalma
TGTGTGTGTGTGTGTGTGTGTGTGTGTGTGTGTGTGTGTGTGTGTGTGTGTGTGTGTGTGTGTGTGTGTGTGCAAACTCAAAGCCCAGGGACCACCACCACCATCTCTGATGTAACATTGGTTGTTGCGATGGCTGGTTTTCATTGGCTGAGACCATGCAGGGGTGTTGTGTTAGCACTGTGTTTGATGCTCCCCCTGGGGTTGAATTGTTTGTGGTGCTTACATGTTACGATGTATGTATGTGTGGTTGTGTGTGTTGGTGTGTGCGGGCTTGTGTGTGTCCATGCTCACACTCTATCTCCTTGCCCTTTTTTAGTTTATAAACAGATGTGTATGTGCGTGCGCATGTGTGCGTGGACTGTGTATTTTAGGCTGCCTTGTTGAGTTCCACGTCCCTCCTCATCGTTTTTTCAATTAAAAACCGCTAATATCCCCAAGACTCCTTTGCCCTAGTTATAAGACATCCAGGCCAGTCCCCCTCCCACACACACACATCTGTGCAGATGCACACACACATGCGCATGCACACTCATAAACATGCAAACACACACAAATAGGCACGCCCATGCACAAACACACACATGTCGGCATGCTTATGCGCATACACACAGACACACGGCTGCCGAGGCGTGTGCTTTCTTTGGTACACGAAGGTTCCCGTGCAAATCGTGCAAAGATGTGTATTCATCGATATTACGCTGTTGTATTTTATTACGCCGTAAAATGTGCCGTTTTAGTGGCTCAAAACTGTTATTAAAGAATCGTATTCATAACAGTCAAATGAACTCCTCTTGATTAATTATAAGCCTTCACCCAATCAACGATAATCAAAGTCAGACCACACCAGGTTATTAATGATATTTCTCTTCGCCCTGCAACAAGATAATAATTTGCGTTGAAATAATAATTAACTAATTAAGTAGTCTCAAACTACACAATTGTTTTTAACAGCACGCACGCACAATTTACAGTTCTACCGCCCTCACACCTTCCTCTGATCAGCAGACGAGCAGAGCTGATACCGCTAGCTATCTTTGTTGTTTTATTATATCTAAGTTGATAATGGCAGTAGCTAAAAAAATAGGTTGTCTAATAGTCGCCTGTTTCAGCCGTCTGACAAAAAAAAAAAAAAAATCGGATTTATTTATTTCACCAAAGGAGTGAGCTGTGTGAGTACTTTGCTGTGAAATTGTTGTCTGTCGAACTTCAAGTGTACGACGTCGAAACCGTACAGGAGAAGAATTTGAAGATGAGGCGGACGGAGTTTAATCAAAAAGGCAGTGGGCGAGTACGAGAAGCGTGTTTTTACAACCATATGTGCCGTCAAAAAACAATCTACAGAAGGCCGCTATAAAGTCGCACAGTGCATTGCTAAACACGGGAACTTTCCTCAGCAGTTCAGAGGTTATATTTGATGGATTACCAAACAAAGACACGATCATCTCCAGGATTAAAGACAGGCTTGTGAGAACTGTAGAAAGGCACATTACTGATATGGCTGAAAACGTACAACACCAGCAAACACTTGCATTGAAAGGTGCGTCAGTGTTCAGAGTAGCTCTCGGCGAGAGCCTGGACATAAATGACATTTCACATCCACATCGGTCACTGCCACGATGCAGTGACCGATGAGGAACTCTATATTTATTTACTGATATATTTACTGATCATTTTGAGGTGAGAGGGGTTTACATCAGGAACATATTTACTGTTACGAACGAGGGGAAGCAGAGGAGATTCGTTAATCTGATTGGAAACCAAATCAGTCATTCTGTAAAGAAGTTCCATTGCATTATTCTCCAGGAAAATTTGTCCGCAAAAAATGTCAAAGTCTGATACTAAAAGCGTGATGGCCAAAGTGGGGAAAATAAATAACTATCTTGTGGCTCGCTCCTTTTTGACACACTGACGGTTCAGACCTCTGCTGGAGGAGACGGACAGAATTCACCAGGACCTCACTTCACTGCAGTGTTAGGTGGCCGAGTGGCGGTAAGGTTTTGGAACGGTTTGTAGAGCGCTCTGTTGCAATTTAGGCCTTTCTGATGGAGAAAGAGCAAGACCCTGAGCTGGCGGATGAGAAATGGCTTGTGAAACTCGTGTTCTTAACTGCCACTGAGCTTGAGTCAGTGCCAGATATAATGCTGCTGGAAGTCAACCCAGAAAGCTTGAAAGAGAACAAGCCGAGCCTGTCCCTGTTTCAGTGGATGGGGACTGAGGAGTTCCAAATGCAGCAGCTTGAACTCAGAGCATCCTCACTGTGGGCATCTAAACTCAGAGCTGCGCAAAACACTGCTCGATCAAGGGGCCTCCATTCTGGCCTGTTGGGACAGCTTGCCAGATAAGTTGGACTGTCTGAGGAAGGTTCCTTTTGCATTGATGACAGCATTTGGATCCACATATATGTGCGAACAGAGTCAATTTTGAATCCTTCATGCAGCCGAATGACAATGGACCATTCAGAGGCATGAAAAGTCTCCAAATACGGACCAGCGATCACGCAGCTCGGCAAAGAAAAACAGGGACAGGGATCACACTAAATCGGTAAGATTGAATACATTTTATTTTGTGCCCTATTCATTTGAATACATCTAAACACACATGATAAGTGTGTGCATGCCCGTAGACAGCGATGAGGTAACCGAGGTCCAGACCTCTGTATTTTTTTTAGAGCTAAAAACAAAATTGGGAACAAAATACAACCGTATAAAAAATGTACAGTTGTTACTTAGTGAACGCTGTGTGCGACATCTGTTGGTATGTGCGTGAGCCGAGCACAATTGTCCTTTCGTCGTGACGTCGATGAGTATACGTTCAGGCACCTCGGCGTCATGGAAGGACCGTTACCTGTGTTCGATCCAGAGTGGAACCTCTCATAGTGTTTTGGGGAGACTAGCAAAAAACATAGGATTTTACACCTGTTTTCTCTAAAATACGGTCTTATTTTAGTAAGAGTAACAAAATGGCATAGATTACTAGATAAGAAATATTACCACGTTTGAAGCAAAGAAAACAACGGTTTTGGGTTCACTGGCTCTTTATCAGTCGAATGAGCTCCTCCTCCTGATTCTCGCAGCCAGTAAGTATGAACCTTATTCACCTAATCAACGATAACCAAAGTCACACGAGTCAATTAATGATCTTTCTCTTGTTTGCGCTGTGCATTCACTACACTATGTTGAGGCTATTTCGGGTGTTTAAAGAGCCAGTGAACGCACTGTTTCCGCTGGAATTAGGAAACTGGAGAATTAATATGATTACTTGATGAACTGTTGGTATAACGTAAAGTCAGCGTGGCTCCCAATTGGCTCTTGTCCTTCCCATGTGACAATCAATTGCATGCGTCCTCAGCTGTCGTCGGCGTCCCCTCCCACACCTCAGGATATTGGATCGGAAATATTGAACAATATTTGCGATTTCGAATCAGTAAGTCCCCGATTGCTAAAAAACAATCTTAAAATACCCCACACCACTGGATAATCTGGCAAAAAAAATCTGTAGAACCATCAACAATTCATGAGAGTGTAGGAAGGGGGAAATCAGGCACAAAATTGGGTTAAATATTCTTTAGTGTGTCCTGCAGTGTGTCGCTGCGAGGATCAAGAGGAGGAGCTCATTTGACTGTTCTAAAAACATGCAGCGTTAAAAAGCCGTCTAAAACGCCAATCTTTTTACGCCGTTGTAGAGTTGCGTAAACGACTGCTGTTTTACCACTAAAACTGAGCATTTTATGGCGTAATAAAATACAACGGCAATTACAAAACATTTTTAGATGTGTATTCATTAAAATCAATGTAAAATATGGCGTTTAACCTTTCATAACGCCGTATTTTACGCAGTTTTATTTTATCAAGCTGTAAAATGCTATGCGTTAATTAGCATTAATGAGCCGTCCAAAGCGCTGTCTTTACGCCACTGTAGAGTTGAGGAAAGCGGCTGTGGGAGTGTGTGTGGAGGATTGCTGGTGATGTAAATTAATTTGTTCTATGCCTTATTAGACCACACGATATTCAAGCTAACATTAGGACCACATATAGTAGTGCTAACACCAGTTCTGACTAGTTTCTGCTTCTATACATAGAGTGGTCAACACAACATATCAAGTTTTATAAGTCTGAGATAAGTCAGACTCCGTGGCTTCTTTACCATTCCACCCATGCCAATACAGACTGAAGGTTTACCTGGATTCAGCAGATGCTTCATGAACCACCTCCAGAGTGCATGTCCGTTTACCTTGTATCCCTGAATAAACCACGTATTGAACCTTTACCACTCTCCGAGTCATACCTAGCCCCGAAACCATGCAACCAGAGGATAAAAAAATTACGCTTCATCACTGGTTTAAGCAGCCTCACCTGGCCTGAGTCTGCCCTGCTTTGATCATTATGACGTCTATAAAGTGATCAGTCTTGGAGTAAGGCTTAAGGACCAACAGTCCACTCGTGTCTGTGCTATTCCGTTGTTCACCTGTTGCTTTTTTGCGCCACTAAAACCAGTGGTAATCAAAATCACGGACATTAATCGTATTCAGTTGGCCATGACCTATGGCCGTATTTGTATATTGCAGTAAACCAATTCATGGCTACCGCTTTAACATTTCTACAGGCACTATTGTGCCGTTGTCAGATTTTTTTTCCGTCGGACACCCGTTTGCATATCAAATCCACGAGAATAAAACCATGGCATCTTTCAGCTTTCATGTGATTTACGTTTTTACTGAAAAAGTTTGTATCCTAAAGTCAACTGTCTACTCTAACTTGTTACTAAACACCTTAAATCAACAATATTTCCAAACCTTTATACACCACTCACACACAGTGGCTGTAAGCGAGTGGAAAAAAATAGCAAGCAATTATTGAAGAAGTGATACTTTATTTTGGCCTTCAGCCTCATTTTCTTCCATGAACACTTTTTAAAAAGGTACTAGCAAGGCCTCCAGCACACACTTTTGACATGAACATAAGTTCACACACACGCTCTCCAACCAATTTTTGCAGGCTTTGTGTGGGGCCCGCTGGAGATTCAAGGGTCTCATGCAGTAAATAGCAGGGACACCGGCTCCCTGCAACGAGATGGGGACCGCTAACCCCCCCCCCCACACACACACACACACTTTGTACGTGTACATTCATCAACGCCCCACCTTCATGAACACACTTTATAAAATAAATACCCGAACCAACCTCTATGCAACACCAAATACTGGGGCCTGTATTATTCCAGAGGTCGTCATGTCGTCAAGTCTGCAGAATTATTATGCATCAGCAAATACAAAAATCGCATGTGTTGGCCTCTGGAAATATCCTCCCGTCACTGTGCAAAAATGTAGCTATAATTCTGGATGGGAATCCCAGGGGCGGTATTTCCTCGAGTCCTGTGATGAAGCTCAAGACCAAGTTGATCGTGATGGGCTCCGTCTGGTCAACCTGCACATCTCCATCTGTGAATGTAAGCGGCATGAAGACCAAATATGAATGTACATCTCATGATTAGTAGCAATATAAACTGTAGGTGATTAAATGGCAAAGCTACAATGTCACCAAAAAGGGACTACAAGTCAGTCAATATTCAACAATATTCAAAGTGGGATAACGATAGACTCGATGAATGCAAGCGCAACCGTTTTTGTGTCTCAACTTGGTCAGCTGCCAAATCATTACAACACATCAATGTTGCATGTAAACAGGTATTTGCGGAAAATCTTGCTTTAATGAGTATGAGTGAAGCGTTCAAGGATCTGGGCAGTGGTTCTCAAACATCCCTGAGTTACCATTGCCATTCTTTTTTAAATTGAATCCATAAATTGCAGTACACTTGAAACTCCAAAGGCATTTAGTATTGTTCTCTGGTGGCTGCAGCAGAGGTATACATACAGCTTTACTCATTTTAAAGGGACAATCAGAGTTACACATTCAAACGGGACTCTGCTTCGCAACCCACTAAGCTACTGGGTTGGCTATGAATTAGTAGAATAAGCTTGTTCCCTCCCCAGAGCACTTTGTATATGTTGTATTTCAATGCGCTTGGTCAATGCAGGATTTACGGACCACTTAACAGTGATTTGCCTGATCTTTACAAAATGTCTTATCACAAAGATAAAACTGCTATTTCTATTCACATTTGTGGCAGACACATTCACGCAATAACTAGGTCATTTTGACAAATATTGATAACTGATGTTTTAGTGAAGACAGGAGACAGTTACAACGGTTAATCACCACACCAGTTTTATCCTTTAAGCATCTGTACATAAAACAAAAATAAGGCATTACAAAGAAAGGGCATTTCTTTCATGCTATCCATAATATAAACAATAAAACTTGATGATGCGGTCCAAAAGCTTTGAATGCTGTCTAGACATTAATGAGGGTGATTACCTGCCACCTCCCTCACCCAGTCTTTAAACCACGCCCAGGGTATGTTCTCTCCGCGGCGGTGGATCGAGCCTGCCTGAAAGAATACAGGACTGAACAAATTCATGAATTGTTCTGCATCCAGGCTGTCATGCCTGACCAGGAACAGGTGGCCAAGGCGGTCGGCGTTGTCCTTCATGGTCTGTGAAAGGCCAAGGCATTCTGTCCCTCAACCAACCTTATCAGATTGAATGATCTCTAAAGCACACCTGCATGGGATGTACATAGTGCTATTTAAGTGTGTAGTTTACTCCATTCAAAGTGCTAATCTGCTGGTACACTCACTGAGCCAACGGAGCTTGCATCCTTCCTTCAACACAGAGGCCGGCTGCAACCTCCACAAACATCCACTTGTCTTCTACTGCGTTGACTGGGCAGTTAAGACACACCAGGGCACGCTGCCTGAGGGTTGCTCAGCTGCCTGAAGGACTGAGGGTCTGTACCTGACTTCAGGCAGAGCGAACCCTCAGTCCGTCAGTTGCCTGAACGACTGAGGGTTCGCTCTGCCTGAAGTCATGCAGAGCGAACCCTCAGTCCTTCAGTTGCCTGTGGGACTTGAGGGCCCTCTTTGCCTGACTTGTGCATCAAGGCTCTGAGCACATCATGTTATTTAGATATTACAGCACCTATGCTATTTCAACTGTATTTTAAAGGGATTACATGTTATAATCAGAAACTCCATGCCATCTCACAAACGAGGCTAGCTTTTTGAGATTTACCATGTGATTTCTTCTGCAGCAGAGTCGTAGCAATTAATCTAGATTCCTGTGGCCTTAAAGTCAGCGTCTACTTGACAGAATGTGGATTGTAACCCCGTTTATCTGAATTCTAAGGGAAGGGGACGTTGAGCAGAAAATCTTGGCAAGTAAACATACCTCTGACCTCACATGAATTGCAGCATTTTGTAGCATCTTTGTTAAATAAATAGGCCTACATTAAAATACCTATCTTGAACCAACTGCGAGGCAATATCTTCTGGGAATTCTACGACATTCACATAATTAGGGCTGGGCATCTCTCCCTCTCAGGCAATCGGATACGCATCTACATACATGGTCTGCCAGCCTAGGACAGATCTGTGAGTTCATGCTTTATCTGCTCTGGTGTATGCGTCTGGCACCCTCCCGTTCCAACACCGTATCGTGCTTTTGCTGCTAATAGTCCCGAAAATGTATCTCTTGAATCGTGTCCTGGAGCCAATTTTCGTGCTACACAGAACGAAATGTAAGGGTTAAGCTCCTCAGTACAAGGCCATGGTGTGTGGCACGTTTCATAGACAACGTCGCTCATTATAACGCTCATATACTGTCGAGTTCCCCAGGATTTTCTGCCTCAATGTCTGCCTAAACCCGAAAAATGGCTTAGAGGACACCATAGGACGCAATGCACAACTCATTTCCTTTTGACAAATCTTCTTTCTTTTATTTTCCACGTTTTTGAAAGATTTACAGCTGGTTTTCCATTAAAGGACTGTTCTTTCAGCTGGTGTTTGTCAGAAGTTTTCCAGGTGTTTTCAGCAGGTTGTCAGGTTGATAACCTTTTAATAAAACAATAATAAGAAAAGCCAAAGTGAATGTACAGTATTAACCTACAGTCAAAATACTTGCCTCGGGTTGTGTGGAACTTGTTGGGTTTACTTAACAGCCTCTTTGTCGCTTTTCATAAAATATGTATTTGAACATCAAACTTGCCAGTGTCTGGATGTACCTGAATCAGTCCAATTACTGAAAATGTGTGTTGTGAATCGAAGACAAGCGGTGGGTAGTAACACAACTGGTTGACAATTGAATTGATGTCTGAAAATCCAGCTACAAAGCACTATACTAATAAGCAGCACTTCAATTTAAGAGAGTTCTGCATCCGTTTGAATTAACCTAAGACTGACAAATCTGCTGCTCCTTCTAAATACAGTCAATGCACTTCACTGTGAACTATTTTTTTTCCACATATAGTTGGAAAGGGTTATCTTTTTGAATAATTTGCAAATGTTCGTCTACAGAGCTCCTAATTGTGCTGACTTGTTTAATATGTCCGCCGTTAGGACCGGTCGGTAGCCACTTCAGTAACGGGCGAGATAAGTGTGAATAAACAGAACGTAAACAGTGAGCATCAATTATAAAAGTAATATTAGGCTATAAGGCAAAGCCCTGTGTTCTGCTAGTGTCACAGACACCCCTACTTTCTTTGCGTAGCTGAAATTCGTCAGTGGTAGGTTTAGCTATGTGGGCTGTACAGCACAAAACCATCACCGTTCCAATACATGCCTCTGTGGAGCAATTTCTAAGTTTAAGCCTAAACATTTCATCAGTGTTAGAAACTAACCGTGACTGTCAAGGGCAAGCATCTTGGCATTCTCAGGACCCTCAAATGTGGAGCCTCAAAAACTCCCTACTTGGACCACCATGGTCAACTGCTCCTTCGGAGTCATTGAACTGGTCAATACAAGTGACACCGAGTCTTTGGTGAGCTCTAAAACCTCTCCTAAAGAAAGCCCTCTCCGCACTGCCAAATAAATCCTCTCGGACGGCGCTCACGACGTCACAGACAGCAAAGCGGTCTTGCTGGATAGCAGCAGTCAGTTGTGTCAAGATGTTGGTCCTCCTGAATATGGAAAATGAAACGAGCAATGTGAGAAGAGGAAGATTTCACAGGCTTTCAACAATGGCTACATTCAATTCCTAGCAAATTCGAAAAAACTTACAGCACTTACTTACACTTACTACACCCCTCTGCTGGACTGCGAATGCAAGCCTTGCATCATGTAGCGTAGCCTTGCTTGGAGCTTAAAGGAAACGCTCTCACTCCTCATTGAGAGCTTTTACACCTAGCCAGTATGAACATATGTTTGTCACGAGTTTGGTTGGAAGTTCGCCAATGAAAACATTGGCCTGTTAAATGAAAAAAACACGTACTGTTACATAATCCACTTTTGATTGTAAAGCTGAGCACTCATATTGTTTATTCTATATTTTCCTATATGCTCCGGACGCGACGCTGCGTTGTGTCTGTTGGAACCGGTCGTAAGGAAACGCAACGCTGTCATTCCCAGTGTAGCTACCGGGTTAGTGCTTACATTATGAGATTGGGATTGAGGGTGAGGGTGTTTTAAAACAAACACATCAAATGACATAGAATCTGTCAATCAAACTGTCAAGGGGGTCTTAATTGCAGCAGGTAGAAAATGCGTTGTTTCATACAGCTCTGTAACGCACGCGCGCTGATTGGAACTAGTTTCCGTCCTTAAAAATGGTCCGACTGGTTGTGACGGAGCATAACGTACATTCTCTACGAAGGAGCGAAGGGTTTGAAGGGTTTCTGTGCTACAACAACCACCACGTTGTACAAGCCTTATGTTTGGCACGCAGGAGAACTTCAGGAAAAATGGTTGGTCAATAAGTGGTTACGAAATGAGTCAAAATCAAACCTGTATTTCATCTCCGCTCATCCATTGGACTGCATTTTGCCCTTTTCCAGAAGGATTTCTGGGTCCCGTGAGGTCATTCTCCCTCCCCCCTGTGGGGGCAGTGTGCTGCCAGCCATGGCCCCCCATATCCTCTGCAAGTTAGATTAAGTAGGAGAACATTCACTGACCAAAATTCAAAGAATGTACATTCGGTCAATTTAAAAAAGACAACCTATCGGAGGAATTAAAATGATGAAATGTATCGCCTGGAATGGCTGGGAGGGTAAAACACGGCGAGTCCTTAGCGTCGTCGCGGTTCCTGATTTTCATGGAAATTCCCATTGCTAGTGGCTCAAGAAAAATCCCGTCTGCTATTTTTCAAAAGAAAGAAATTTAATTAAACGTTAAGTCAGAAAGTATAAAAAAAGGCATGTATCAACACAAACATCATCTTCCGCAACCATGGTGTTCACAGAAGACATTTACTAATACTTGACTTACGTATACCAATTGTTTTTCGAGCCTTGCCATTCCTCCGGAGCCCGGGCGTGTTGCCTTGTATGGGCATCCTACACGAGTGCACGATTTGGGAAACTTTTCCTGTCATTACAGCTCCGCAGGTCTTCTGGACGATAATTGCAAGAATTTGTTTCGCCAAACTCAATGTTGTCAACGTGCATAGAAAAGAGTTTGTGTATAACTTTGTTTACTTTGAATACAGCTGGCCGACACATAATTTCATGCTTGGATAATTTCTAAAGCCTTTCAATGTGTTAATTATGAAACGTTAATTATGCAAAAAGCAAAACTACAATAACACGGTGGATTGCTGCGTGGACTACGGCGGTGGCTTTCAGATCCAAAAACTGGCCCGAGGGCAACTCTGTTACGGCATAGCTTCAGTGTAAAAGTTTCCGAAGACACAAGGCACAAAGTTTTGATGAAACTGCACAGCAGCACTAGCGTTCTTCACTAGCACGCACAGAGAAAAGAAGTCACTATTCTGGATGGCGGATTGCCAGAAAAGGAGAAAACATTTCTACCTGTACTTTTTATTTAAATCAGCTACCGGTTATTATTATTACTAGGTCGATTTTTTGTTTTTTTTCCCGATGCCTTTAATCGTAATTTACATTGAAATAGCTGCCTATGAATTATTCTAACTTCATGATGCTCACACTGAATGGAAGGTGTCAAAGTGGTTCCGAAGTGTTCAAATCATTTTCCTTAATCCAAATACAAAGGATAATTTGGTCATTTGGATATTTGGGGGCAACCCAATTTACGACACTACGGCAGATGGGTAGTCAGTCCCATTTCACTCAGACCGATCTGGGCACAGGCCCATGCAATGCACCCTGACGATAACTCCATGTACCCTTTGACTCTGTCTTCCACAGTCAGCAGATAGTGATTCCTCATACTCTCTGTCAAAGTTCAATTTCGACTTTGGGTTTGAGTATGATTAATTGATGGAGGCGTGGCGCCATAGATGTCAATCAAGCATGCCATGGACACGCCCACTCAGTCCTGACCATAGCACTGATCAGCAAAATGACATTTGTTTGATCAAACATTCATAATATTAAAGTAAAAGTAAAAGTTTAAACATACTTGCTACATATTTTTGTCAATGCACAATAAGGCACTTCCTTTGTTCATATTTTTTGGGGCTGGTTTTCAGAGGCTTCTTCGGGTGAATCTTGAGTCCATGTCCGCCACGCTGTCCAGGCAAAATGTGAAAACGTGGTTCTGACCTTCCGTACAGCACATGCATTGAGCTTTTTTGAGAAAGGTTGCAGAAGTGGATACATTTGAATACGCCAACTGTGGTGACGGGCCACAGTCGAAATGTATATTTCTGAAAACAATGTAATTGGGATGTGATCCAGACATTGGTGGCCGGCTCTGACATGAAAAGAGTCGCAAACTGAAACTGCAGAATACTCAGATTCAGTGTGGAAGGACCACGTTTACCAGCATGTATCCATGGCCTAAGAGTTCAGGTTTTCCTGAAGGTTCAAGTGTGTGTGTGTGTGTGTGTGTGTGTGTGTGTGTGTGTGTGTGTGTGTGTGTGTGTGTCAGACCTTTACACCGTATCTACTTACTAATCGATCTCCCAGCATCAACACGGTTAGCAGCTGGTATCAGTAGCGTAGCTCCCAGCTATGTTTAGCCTCCATGCTCTGTGTTCCTAATAGGAAAAAGCAGCAGTGGGAAATCCAGTGGAAATTAGACCTGAAAATGAAATGTAGTGAAGCGCACTTGCGCTCGCACGCACACACACACACACACACGCACCTCAGGGACTGTATAAAGCTATGTTTACGAGGTTCAGAAAAAACACTCAGTTCAATATTTTCTTAGGATGCTCTTGGGAGGATTTCGTAAGCTTTTATTTACCTTGCTCGGCATTGGCAAATTATAATATTACATTTGATCCAGTATGATGCAGGACCTGCTAATCCAGAGACACATTCACGTGTTAACTCTACCACTGGTGCTTCACCTACTGCAGGGCTTCCGCCCTGTACAGAAACATCCCTACATGCTGCTCTGGTATACCTGTTCCACTGTGGACAGATGTCTGTTGAGAAGTATGTTCACATACACTCAACTGATGTACTGTAATCATAATAAACATGCTGACATTATAATCGGCACAGCAGGAGAAATATATTTTGTGGAAATAGATGTATTTTTAACACAAAATCAACATGCCTGAGAACTATTCCACTTTTGAGAAGACAAGAGAGAATAATAAGAGAATGATTCAAAAATACTGAATTCTTTTTCTGTAAGTAGATAAATGTAACACCTAATATAACCATTTTTTATTTATTTCTGATTTATTTGGCATGGATGGCGAATACACATCAATCAACATGTAAGTTCACACTTAAATATGAATGTGTCGACAACAGAGAATTATAAAAAAATAAATATATATATATATATAGCATCAAAAATAAAGTGTTTCCTGTTCCAAGTACTTCAGTTTAAAGCATTATTATACTTTACATAATATAAACTTGTTGAGGCTTGTTAAACAATATGTTTAGATAAAATTATAATTTTAGATTCATAGAGCACACCCTATAGACCAGTCTCTTTCTGTCTCTCTCTCTAATGAGGTGCCTCTTTAATTACATTTTAATGGAGTTGGAAACAGCTGCGGTGGGGCTTGTAGGGGGGGGGGGGGGGGGGGGGGGGGGGGGGGGGGGGGCGGGGGGCCGCGGGGGGGGGGGGGGGGGGGGGGGGGGGGGGGGGGGGGGGGGGGGG
>JAOPJO010000002.1:4717878-4731145 GCA_027123675.1 Molva macrophthalma
ACACACACACACACACACACACACACACACACACACACACACACACACACACACACACACACACACACACAAGGACTGGAATTAGTATTGACCTAACCCCAAATACAGGGGTTCACTCTTTTAAGTCCCATTTATCTACTCTCTTCTCCTCTCCTTTCTTCCCTTCCTCTCTCCTCTCCACTCCTGTCCACCTCCTTGTTGCGTTCTTGGCCTCTCCATTCCTCTCCTCTCTCTCCTCTCCTCTCCTCTCCTCCCCTATCTTCCCCCTCTCGTCTCCTCTCATCTCCTCTCCTCCTCCTCTCCTCTCCTCTCCTCTCCCTCTCCTCCCCTCTCCTCTCCCTCTGCTCCCCTCTCCTCTCCCTCTCCTCCCTCTCCTCTACTCTCCAGCTCTCTCCTGGTTCTCTGCTGGTCCATGGCCTCCCCTCCTGCCCACGGAGCTGCAGCTGCCAAGCGGCTAAAGAGGTCCACTGTACCTTCCGACACCTGACCTCCGTACCAAAGACCTTCCCCACAGACACAGAGAGGTTGAACCTGGGGTGAGACTTATACACTCCCACACACACAAAAACATCATTTTACCAACATACACACACACACACGCATGATTTTACCAACACACAGACACACACACTCTCACACACACACACACACACACACACACACACACGGTTTTACCAACACGCACGCACGCACACACAAACAAAAACACATCCACAAATACATAATGACACAAATACACATAAAGACGAACACACACACACATGCACACACTCGCAGGCACGCACACACACACACACACACACACACACTCACAGTTAAACACACAAATTGCTTGTTCAAAACCATACACTGAATCAACGAGAATGGGCAGGGCAGTAGTCAATAGCAATAGCCACTTACACAGTCTGATTACCCATTCCTTTTCTACTAATTCACTGTCAGAAGACGGGCCACTTGAGTCATCATTTTTCAGGTTGTTCAGGGCAGCTGCAGTTTAACCTTTTTTTGCTGCTGCACATGTGTTTGGATTAAGTACTTCAGGTGGTGAATGATCACCTATGATCAACTAGTTTGTTTGCAACATGTAAGTGCACTTAGTCCACTAGAGGCTAACCAGGGGTGCGTAAGGAATCATAGGAAGAGCTTTTCAAAGTCTCAGTAACAGGATTTTACAGGAAAGACTGCAGTAAATATATTAAATTATACCACCCCCTTCAGGATCATTATGATAAAGTGATACCTTAAGACCCAAACAAAAACTGTGTGCGAATCATACACACATACAAATACACACACACACACACACACACACACACACATACACACATTGACTTGCACACTGACTTAGTCACACACAAAAAATACAAGCACATACAAGCAACCAAGAAGAACGCACCACAACATGCACCATTTATTTCACTGCCAAATGTGGAATTAAAGGGATTTAACACAAGCGGTTAGCTGTACAAGCTTGTCCTTGTGAGTCCTTGTGTTGTGCAAATAAAACCACCACCTGTTGTTATAGTCCTGTCTTAGAAAAATAAACAAGGAAATTAGACGAGGTGGGATCATTTAAAAAAAAAAAATCGACAGAGAAGAGACAGAGAATGTTATTAAAAAAGTATAACACCCTGAATTCTGCTGGAGTGTAGCTTGTGATGAGAATCCCAACACACGACGTTTCCCTCTAACTGTGTTGTTGTTGGAGCGGATAGGATGTGAGGGGGTAGCTCGGGGCAGGGGATGCTGATCCATCTTCAGTTGATAAGTATAAGGGCAACCACAATGCATTATCTCTAACAAAAGTGTAGATTATCTTCATTATACCTTGTGAAGTTGGTCTTTGCCAAATCTGAATGAATTTGAATGTGTCAATTTACATATATCTCAACTGTAATTTTACAAATCCAAGAGCATATAAAATGCTCTTTTCTTTAACCCCCGTTCAGTGCCCAATCGAGCCAGCCTCCATTCAAAATCTATTTACTACAAATTCTAAATGGAATAATGTGGTAGTCCATGGAATGTTCTTTTCTTTTTTTATTGATCGTAGCAGGAATGCAAATATCTCCAAGATCATCCCACATGGAATCAATCCCTTCCTCATATTATCCACATCCCGGAAAGCTGTACAACGTTATTTACAACCCTGTGTGGAGGAGCTGGCTGTGGGACAGGACAACGCTCTGATGTCCTGGGGCTGGTTCATGTTGTTCAGAGCTTTGGCTGCTTCTCCCAGGGCCCTCTATCATGTCAGGAGGAACCTGACACCCATGCAAACACATTAGCCCGCTACTTCGTCACACCTGTGCTGCGTTGTGTCGTGCTGCTGGAACAGCCCCTCACTGTACTTGGCAATCGTTGGGTTGGACTCCTCCTGACCTGTTTTAAAAGCCTCTCGTGCTGTACCACATGGGTTAATGTTATGAAGTTAAATTAATAATCATATGATGCAAAGCCTTTCCAGTGGTGATGTAGACTCCCCAGTCCTGGATTGATGTTAGTCGTAAATCATTCATATTGTTTTCTATTATTATAAATGTTATTAATTTTACCTTTGGAGATATGAGAGGTGTACAGAGAGAGAGCGGAAGAGAGCAGAAGAGAGCAAGATTTTGAAAATGAACAACCCCAAAAAATTCACCCTCCCTCTCCTCTCCCTCCCTCCCTACATGTCTCCACCAGTTAAAACGCTGTGTGCATGTGTGACAGGAAAGATTGATTCCCCTAACCAATCAGGGAATTGGCCTAAAGGATGTCGTACAGAAGTAGGCGCAGTGACCAAGAACAGATATTGTCACAAAGCATTTCACTAACAAACAGCTACAAATTACATTCAAATTATAGCTCTTGAATCTTACCTACAGCACCTTTAACTGATGTTGTTCAACACTGAACGGAAACACAAGACACTTTCTGCAGCTGGAACTTATCAGGCTGATTGTCAGAAATGTATTAATTGCTATAGTTGCTTCCAGTGCAACATCACTCCTTTTAATGATGTCTCATTGTTGGATGTGAACAAGTAACATTATTTGAGCCTAACCTCTTTTTAAACAAAACATGAAGCATTTTTTTGCAAATGTGCGGAAGTTCAGATAAGCGGTCTTCCCGTAGAGGGTCACTTGGGAGGTCAAAGGTTGACCCTAGTCGCACATCTCCGTCCCCCTCCTGCCTTCTCAAGCCTCATTCTTTCCCTCAGCTTGTGTTCCTCAAATTGAAAAGTCACATGTCCTCCCTTCTGACCGTAAAACACATGTAAACTGCAACATGCACACAAACATCCATCACACATCCGACACACACATACACACACACACACACACACATATGCATGCATGAACACATACACACACACACACACACACACACACACACACACACATATACATGCATGCACACACACACACACACACACACACACACACACACAACAAACACAATAGGCCTATATAAGTAGAAAACCTTACAAAAATGATTACTCTTAAAGGCAATTACTGTTTAAAAGATGTATTTTTGCATTTTTATTGCTTTATGATAGATTGAGCTAGACAAGAAGGTATGGGAGAGAGAGAGGGGAAGACATGCAGCAAAGGCCCACGGGCAGGAATCAAACCCGGGTCGCTGCGGTAAGGACTAAGCCTTTTAAATGGTACGCACTCTACACGGTGAGCTACCAGGGCGCCCCCAGGAAATTACTGTTTAATGACAAAAAAGTCAAGACAAGTACTTTCTAATTGAAAGGGTTAGTCTGAGTGTGAGAATAAACAACTGTCTTCTCCCACATGTTTCCTCCAGATGTCTTCTGTCCCACTTCCATTGCTACGTTAACATTTACGACATGACACCCGCGACCTGACTGTTTACTCTCCTCCTAACAGTTACAACAGCCTGACCGAAGTGGAGGGCTCAGAATTCAGGTCACTACGGAAACTGGAGATGCTCATGTTGCACGGCAACGACATCAGCTCAGTTAACTCTGGCGCCTTCTACACCCTGAGATCATTGCAGGTAGCAATTGTATTGTAGCCCCTGTTCAGGGCCCAATCCAGCCAGCCTCCAAAATCAATGCACTACAAATACAAAATGGAATACTGTGGTCTTGGAATGTATTTAAATGTTGTGTTGATCGCAATGGAAATTGAAATGCGATCATCCAACCCCAAACACCTCCATTTTTACCTGCACCCAGATCCTGAAGATGAGCTACAACAAGCTGACGACGGTGAACGCCGGCTTATTCCAAGGTCTGGTGGGTCTGGTCCGCCTCCACCTGGACCACAACCTCATCAGCTTCATAGAGCCCTACTCCTTCTCCAGGCTCACCTCCCTCAAGCTGCTGCAGCTGGAGGGCAACCTGCTCCGGGACCTTCACCCCCACACTTTCATTACACTGTCCCTGCTGGGAACCTTCTGGTCTTCAGGGCTCAGGTGAGAGGTGCTGGTCCATTTCATCTCCAGTCCAGGCTCTCCAGAGCCTCCACATTGGACTGGTGTGTTCCCTTAAGCCAAATGTCCACAATTCCAGTTTGACATATTAGATCATATTTTACTGTTGTTGTCCAAAGTGTTTTGAAACTCTTAAAACTTTCTAACTCGGTACGAAGACTTCTTGTGGTAGAGAGATCCAGATTGCCACACATGGAACTGAAAATGAGTGTTTTTGGTATTATTTCATCCTGTGACCTCTATTCTAGATACACACAATAATTAAAATGTTATGATATGTACAATTCATTTTCTGCATGTTTTAATTTTTATTGAAACGGTCTCAGACATCTTCATCTATCGGACAACCTACTGGAGCAGCTTTCTGCAGCAGTACTGCAGCCCGCTCCCAAGCTGGAAGTCCTCTCGCTCCATGGAAACCCCTGGTCATGTGACTGTCAACTCCAATGGCTGCTAGACTGGAACTCCAGACACGAGGGTAAACAGAGACCATTACCCGTTTTCCAACAAAAACCTGAAATGACTTTTTTGCTTTAAAACAATACTATAACAATACACTGCTCTTTTTTCCATATGGCAGGAAAATTGCATCAATCTGTTAAAGGAACAAGATTGTAATTTTTCTACAATCAACTTTTATTTTTGTTTCACTAGATACACTTGGTATTATATTATATTCTAGTTGTGCCCATTATCATTTAAAGAACATAAAAACAAAAGTCATTCTAATGCTGTTTTAATGCTGAGTATAGCTAGCTTAATCGCTGCCTACATCTGTCATTACACAGATGTGCGGAGATCCTTTGTTGTGGCCTCGTCACTATTTTGTATAAAAGCTGTAACTTATTTAATCTGCTAACTGTTTGTGTAACAGAATCTTGGAAAATGAACCAGCTATGGTCCACCTACAGCCTTAGAATGCATAATGCTGTAAGAAAACAATATTGTATGCGTGGGAACATCTGACGTCTGATGTGTCTGATGGCCAAAGAGGTATTAATTAACTGTCCATTTCTATCTGGGATTTATCTAACCCTGAATCTGTTGCCTTCCCATATGTTTAAATGGTTCCATTCAAAATCTATAACACATTTTATTGGCCTGCGTTTACTTACTGTGAAAGCCTCATCTCTGTTTTTTCTTCTCCCTTTGATGTTTCTTTCTCCCATCATAGTGATTTATTTGAACTTCATCTAACTCAGTCCCCAATTCCTCGTCTCTTTCCCTTGTCATCCTCCTTCCCTTAAATTCGCTTTTTGGTTGATCTGATAGTCTAGTGGTTTGACTTGAAAGGTTTTGGGCTGAGGCCCCATGTCCATGATAAGCTCCAAAAGAGCCCAGCGTCAGCAGTCCCTCTGGGACGAGCAGAGGAGCCCCACCCAGTGCCAAGCTGCCCCGCGACGTGACACACTGAGGGCTGTAACTTGGTGTGTCTGTCAAATGACTGAATGCTTCTTTGTTCACATATGTGTATACAATATACTGTACCTCTCATCAGCCTTTCTTATCTGATCTGATCTCTCCGTCCCCCCAGGTGTGATCAAGTGCAAGAAGGAGCGAGGCGCTGCGGAGACCTGCTCCCAGTGCTCCTCCCCCCGACCCCTCAACGCCAGCCTGCTCCTCGACCTGAGCCCCGACCAGCTGTCCTGCCAGCGTCCGCTTCTCACCTCCTCTCTCAAGCGGTGGGACAGTCCCATGTGGGCGGAGTCAGAGGCGGAGCCGGACCTTCCGTACACCCGCGACCTGGAGAAACCCTTGGGCCACTTGACCTTCGTGCTTTCAGACAGCCACGGCAACAGCGCGCACGTGCTGTGTGCCGTGCAGCGGCCCGGCGAGGGCGTGGCCATGACGTGGTCGGAGAGACCCGGCGCGCTCGGGGAGGTGTCCGTCAACGTGTCGCTGACGACCGTCCTCCAGTGCGAGATCGACCGGGAGGCGTTGCAAAACCTATGGCGGCTGGTTGCGTATTACTACGAAAGCCCTGCTGTCCTGGAGAGGGGGGCGCCGAGGGATACCGCCAACAGCACAACCTATCAGTACGCTCAAGCCGTCAATGACAACTCCCCCTACTTCACCGACCTGAAGGGGTATCTGACGGCCGAGCCCGGCTGGCTGCTGCAACCCAAGGTCACGCTGCAGCTCAACCGACGCCAGACCACGAACAAAAACCTTGTGATGGATTTTTCCACTGTGATCTCCGAGGTCATAAACACTCGCACCAGACAAGGTGACGGACACGGTGACCTAGCGACCCCCTGGGCCCTGATTCGCAGAGGGACGGTGGGGCAGGTGCAGTCTGTTCTGGAGGGGGCCAAGGCCCGATTGGAATGTGACGTCATCACTTCGGGGTCAGATGTAAAAGTCGAGTGGATGCATCCTGATCTGTCCATCATCGAGGGCATCGATGGAAAAAGTGAGCTGTCGGAGAGTGGGCAGCTCATCATTCTGAATGCGACCCTGTCAGATGCAGGCCTCTATCACTGCCTGGTCAAAACCCAGGCTGGAATCGACTTGGTCCCCATGAGGCTCACAGTCAAACAACACTCGCTTAGTCCTACCGCTTTCAATGGGGAAAAAATGAGCGTCAAGAAGGGACAAACACTTTCTCTGCCTTGTAATGTGACCACAGTGGAGCCCAGCAGGACAATCTGGTACCTGCCAAAGAATCGGATTCTTCTTCCAACACAACAGGCGAGAAAGGCAGAGGTGTTGGCAAATGGGACGTTGGTGGTGAAGAAGATGAGCCGAGACGAGGCGGGGGAGTACAGCTGCATGGCTTCAAACATCTACGGAGCAGACATGATTTCACACCTGGTAGAAGTCCCCGAAGAGCAGACGTCCAATGAACAGAAGGAGGCAGGGCCAACGATCTTAGTGAACGGTGAGGAGGAAGGAGAAGGCTCAGGGGGAGACTACCAGGAAATCAAACGCCCTTTTGCAACACAGTCTCCTAAAAGCGTTGGAACACAACGGCGGTTTCCTGGAGGGGTGCTGAAAAGAAAAAGAATAAAAGATCCAAACAGAAAGCCTTACAAGTCTGTGAAGGAATTAGATCCAAATCACTGGGCAGAGATATTGGCTAAAGTCAATGCTAAAGCAAACACTCACAGTCCTACTATGCACACAGAGTCTAGTACTAAATGGCTAACTACTGAACTTGCTAAAACAAGTACCCCCAGACACACCTATACCACTGCTCCTTCAACTACTACTACTGCTGCTGCTGTTATTTATACAACCACGTCTGGTACTACAACTGATGCCACTAATTTAATAATGCCAGATATTACAACGGAACAGACTGCTACAGAGGCCTACTCCAGTGAGAGGGAACAGACTACAAATAAGGACCTAGTTCATCCCGAAAAGAAGCAGTTGGTCCTAAGACCAGTTTTGAGAAGGCCTGTTGTCCAGCCCAGCAGTAGTAAAGCACCATCCGTCAAAGTCAATGAGAGAATCACAGACATAACAGACAGCAGGACAAACGCTCCTACCATAGTGGCCACGTCTCCACCTAACAAACAGTCAGGAGGTAGGGTTGTCGGGGAGAGAACGAGAACCTCCCAGTATTCCCCAAGAGGGCCCAATAGAAGGAGGCCCCCCTACAGACACAGAAAGCCGTCAATGAGAAGACTTCATCCTCATCTAAACCCCTCCCACCACGCAGTCAGCAATCCCCAAACAACAGTTACCCAATCAACCGCCATGCCAGCCACCACAACGCCAACAACCATAGCAACAACCACAACAACCATACCAACAACCACAACCACATCAACTACAACAACAACAACCACATCGACGACAACAAATAGAATGACAACGATGGCTCAAACCACAGTGAAAATGGACCAAACAGAGGATGAAGAGGATTATGATTCAGCAGGTTATGATGACAAGGACAGTGATTACCTGGATGAAAAGGAAATAGATATGATAAGTAAGAGCCCCAGTCTTACCAAGACCACAACACCAAAAAAGGAAGTTGATTCCAAAGTGGTATCCTCTTCAAGTAGATATCATTTACTAAATCCAAAAACCATTTCAGAACCAAAACCAGACAATGTGCCTCGTCCAACTGAAATGACTGTTGAGAATAGCAATACAGACTCGGGAGCAAATGGGAAACATGAAGAAGACACAATTCAAGAAGAGATCAAGCCTACAGAAGATAAGGAGAGCGAAAAAACAAGGATTGAAGAGAAAAACAAAAATAGAGACAAAGCAAATCCTAGTAGGGTTATGCAAGGCCACCACACGCAGGGCACCATCCATCAAACTAACCAGAATAGACCAACATCTCATAATAAACCGCACGGTTCCTCACAGGAAAATGATCCCACAGTTCTACACACAGGCAGAGAAACGACAAGAGAGGAAACAAGGCATAAAACAGAGGAGGGCGATTCTGAAAAGTCACGCACAAAACCCAGCCAAGCGTTTCCTAGACCGGACCCTATCCACCCCTGGCTTCAGAAACCAAACCAGCGAGGGGGACAATCTCCCACTTCATCTGAAAACCACAATTCAAATGGAAAACAAAGCAAAGAGAACGTGCAAAAGGAAGGTCGAATAGAAGCAGAAGGACAAGAAAAGACTGAAAAGGCTCAGCCTCCCCGCAACCCCCCATCCCCAAACTGGCCTTCCTTACATCCTCATCATCATCATCATCATCATCATCATCATCATCATCAGCAACACCACCATGTCCTCCATCCCTCTGGGCCAGGGCAAAGATCTTCTACTCGACCCCGGAAAGGTAAGGTCTCCCTCTAATGTGTGTTATTTTGTCCTGCAATCTTCGGATTTCTGCTCTCAAGTTTACTAAAGTCAAGTACACCGGTCAGTTCAAGCGCCGGAGAGGAAAAGGTGAAGACACGGTGGGCTGTGTACATACTGTGCAAACAACGATCGTATTATGAACTGAGAAGCAGGGGAGAGTACTTATTTGTTTAATTGCTAAGAGAAGGCCCTCTGTGTACTAAATAATAAAGGGGCAGCTGCCAAAATGTATTTCAGTCTTTTAAGTCAGGTTACAATTGGTGTTTTTCCACTGTGCAGCGATGATCATGAAGTGAATCAAGTATGTTCTGTCAGAGCGGCACGTTTAGGATTGTTTTCCATTTCTAGGCCCCGGGCTGTTTCCTTTCCCCACATACCGACCCTGGTCTGTGGTCACCAACCGTCCAGAGATCACGGCAGACACAGCGAGGCCAACAGCTTCATGGAACACTAAATCCCAACCCGATACCTCTCCCCCATCCGTGTTCAATCACCACCATCATCAGCCTGGAGGTGGTGGTGGTGGTTGGTCTCATCCGAATCCAGGGAGCGACACCCAAACCAGGGATTATCTCATGTTCTCAAAGCTCAGGAACAGATACAGACAAGTATGTCAAACTGTGATGTTTTGTTCTGTTGTATTCTAGTTCTTTTGTTTCAGGTTTTGGGATGAGAGGTATTAGTTGACTTCCGATGGAAAGTGCTGGATTAGAAGGATAACGTGTGGGAACAGTGGTGTGGCATTTAAAGGATAATACCTGTCTGGGTAATCAAACCTTGATATCCGTCTCTCCTTGCTTCACTCAAACATCCATTACCAATTTGTCAAAATGTCTTGTTGTACCGGTTCTGCTGAAGGGCATTCAGTGCGAGCATGCCCTTGCCACAAATGTAAGCTATAGCACTTTCGTACAGGTCGGTCAGTGTTATGTTTCTGGATAAAGAAACGGGGAATCGTCATACAAGAGCTTTACAAAATGTCTTATCACAAAGACCAAAGTGTTACTGCTGTTTCCGTCCACGGCAGACGTGCTCACGCAGTGCGGTTAGGCAGAATCGGCACAGACTTAGTAAATTGTACTAATTATATTGGTAATGGATGTCTTAGTGAGGCCAGGCGAGACAATTATAATGGTTTGATAACCCAGACCGGTTTGGTCCTTTAATATATCTACATACATTTTGAAATATTAATTAAGATATCCGACCAGTGTTGATACATCAGGGCCTAATGGCTCAACCTCTTTAATTTAAATAAAATCTCCTTTTTGGATGTAGGCTCAGCTTGATCGCATCGCCCAGCTGGGGAGAAGGGTGACTCTCCCGATCACCCCCAAGCCTCACGTAATACCCCGCCATCACCCCTCATCCTCCGGCAATTACAGACCCCACATTCTACCACTGTTCAAACCCTACACACCGAAACCGCCGGAGCCGACACCTGCTCTGAGTGAGCCCAGCACACTGAAACCCATCCAGCCTGCCATTCCCCCTTTCTCCTCCACCTTTCACCTGCCCCCCACCCTCCTGCCTCGCCCTAACACCACCCCTGTGCTCTTGTATGGCGGTCGGTGGCCCAGTGGAGGTTGGTGTGTTTACCACTAAGAATAGTTTGAAAGGTGCTTACACGCTGCCCCAACAAACACCAACACCAAACTTTAGAATATTGCAGAAGTTGGCCGTCACCGAAATTTGCTAACAGAAACCTCGATCTGACAACACTCAACCACGGCCAGCGGGGGGGGGGCACCCGTTGGTGGGTCAGTGTGCAAGCACCTTAAGACATAGTAGCAGCAAGAGAGGCCGTGTCGTAAAGTGGAACTGTCTTCTAACAGGACGGATCAGTTCACAACGTCCCACTGCGGTGCCGCCTTTCCCCGGGGGGTTGGACGCTGGGGGTGGTGGTGCAGGGCACCAACCCCATATCACTATGGCAACCACAACAAGTGTGTCGGTGCTTGCAGAAAGCGATGTGTACTTGCCATGTAAGGTGTCAGGAAACCCAGCACCCAGCATCGCATGGACCAAAGTCTCGACTGGTAAGGAAGAAGGAGTACAAGATGGGGAGGGGGTTAATCGTCAATGATCAAAATCCAAATGTTGTGTTATCCCAGGTGCACGCTTTCATGCTGGATAGAGATTAAGAGATTAAGTTAAAAGAAGAACAAGAGTTAGAAGGAAAGACCAGTCAATGGAGTTTTTAGAAGTATGAAAAATACTGTAATAAAATTAACGTTAGACACGTCTCCTTCATTTGCTGTCCTATTTTCATATCTGCCCGCCTTTTACCTTGGTCTAGGTGCCAGCATCCCAGCTGGCACTAAGCATGGACTGCGTTTTGAGGTCCTCAAGAATGGCACCTTTGTCATTAAGAACGTGCAGCTCCAGGACCGAGGCCAGTACCTCTGCACGGCACGCAACAGCTTTGGGTCGGACCGCATTGTGATCACCCTGGCTGTCCAAACTGAGGCTCCCAAGATCCAACCTCCCAAGTCCAGAGAGATAGCAGTCTACCTGGGAAGGGACGTCCATCTCCACTGCCTTACCTCCGGCAAACCGCCTGCCAAGGTCTCATGGAGCCTTCCAGACAGGACGTTTGTCCGTGATGTTGGGTCCGCCCAGACTCCCCAGCCCCAGGTGTCTTTGCTGCCCAATGGGACCCTTCACATCCAATCAGCCAACTTCTCAAGCAAAGGGGACTATAAGTGTATTGCAAGCAATGCAGCAGGTGCTGACACAGTGACCTACAGCCTCCACGTGGCTGCTCTCCCCCCAAGCATCAACCAAGGCCCGTCGGAGAGCATCCACGTCCAGCCAGGTCTGCTCTGGAATATAAAGTGACACGTTGTTTTAATCTTGAGGAGAGTCAAATGAAGTAACATTGCTGTGTCTGACATGTCCTGGTCCTAACAGGGATGAGTGTGTACGTCCCATGCTCCGCAAAAGGAGAGCCAGAACCTGTGTTGAAGTGGACCGTCCCAGCAGGGGTCCACGTTAAACCATCACAGTTCTTGGGGCGCAGGCTGTTTGTCTTTCCCAACGGGACACTGTATGTGAGGAATGTCGCACTGGCTGATGGTGGGAGGTATGAGACTGGTATTTGTGCTAAATGTAAACCACCTTTCCTTTACTTAAGAAATGTGCTCTGCCTAAACGCAATCTAGCTATATTTTGAATTAATTGAATACAATTCCATTGGAACTTAATCAAACTTAACTTAATTAAATCAAACGTATGTTCACATTGCAATTTCAATTTATTGCAGTTATGAGTGTTCAGCAAAAAATGCGGTGGGGATCGCCAAAAGAACAATCCAGCTTGTCGTCAGAACAGAAGCACCAGCCTTCCCTCCACCGCCTCCTCCCACCGCCGCCCTCATCCCGCTGCCCTACGACCACCAGGCCATCCCAAGGCCGTCCCGGCAGCATCTGGTCTCGGCCATGTACGGTTCGACGGTCTTCCTCCACTGCCCCGAGTCTACAGGATCAGCAAGGGGAACCGTTTGGCAGTTACCCTCCAAAACCATCATGGAACATCAATACAGGTCCATCGTCATGTTCAAATGTTGTTTTTGTTGAATACATTTCAAAAGGATGTTGATTGAATATAACGTTGTGATTGCTTCCCTTCCTCCCTCTTTCCCTGCAGTCCGGAGAGAGCCGTCACTGTGTTTCGTAACGGGACTCTGAGGATCCTGCATCTTACAGAAACAGACGGCGGAAACTATCTGTGTCTCTTTCAGCGTCCCAATGGGGAAGACATGGAACTTTTTCAGGTCAGTCATTAGGGATTAGCTAGAGATCACTGTATACCCTGAGGATTTCAACATGGCTTTAACGACCACTCAGCGACTCACTGAAGGGTTTTATATCCGTTTCATATCGGTTGGTAATGAAACCATTAGTGTGGAAGTTCAAACAACAAAAGAGTAATTGTGTGTGTGTGTGTGTGTGTGTGTGTGTGTGTGTGGTTGTGTGTGTCTATGTATGTGTTTGTGTATATGTGTGGGGTTTGTGTGTGTGTATGTGTGTGTGTG
>JAOPJO010000002.1:4755241-4766372 GCA_027123675.1 Molva macrophthalma
AACATGGTGTGTAATGGTGGCACCTTTATGGGTCAGTGGACCTCCTGGTAGAACATGGTGTGTAATGGTGGCACCTTCATGGGTCAGTGGTCCTCCTGGTAGAACATGGTGTGTAATGGTGGCACCTTTATGGGTCAGTGGACCTCCTGGTAGAACATGGTGTGTAATGGTGGCACCTTCATGGGTCAGTGGTCCTCCTGGTAGAACATGGTGTGTAATGGTGGCACCTTTATGGGTCAGTGGACCTCCTGGTAGAACATGGTGTGTAATGGTGGCACCTTTATAGGTTGTCAGTGGTCCTCCTGAACATGTTCCATGAACACAGCTGGTGTAGTGGCTTCATTTCAGACCATGTGCTTTCAGGACCAGGAGGCGGTGCGCAAAGCCAGGAGTTTCCTGGAGTTCTCCGAAGACGTCATCAAAGTTCCTAGGAACTTGGTTGGTAAGTGAGGCACGGTCTTGTTGCTGTGGAACTCAACGTGTTGTGCTGGACACACAAGGATAGCCTTGATCTATAACATCTCTGTAGATATTTAAAAATATTATTTCAGATCATAACGTTGCATCACGTCACAGCCCATTATGTCATTGTAACCCGAAATGGCATACGTTTCAGGGTTTATTCGTAGTATTTGATGATGATCGTTGCTTGTGATTGCACACTTGCCTGTCCCTCTCACAGGGAAGGTGATTGGGAAGAATGGCAAGTTGATCCAGGAAGTGGTGGATAAATCCGGGGTGGTGCGTGTCCGCATCGAGCCCGAGAACGACAAGAAGCCCAGCCCGCCGTCTGACGAGGTCCGTGCTCCTAAGATCCAAAGCATTAGAAAATGAAAAACGAAACCAGCTAATGTAGGTCATGTGGTGCCAAATTTACACGCTGAATCTCTCCCCGTCTCTGTCTTTCTCCAAACCAGGGGCTGGTGCCTTTTGTGTTTGTGGGGACCAAGGAAAGCATCTCCAATGCTAAAGTACTGCTGGACTACCACCTCAATTACCTCAAGGTGAGCGTCTTCATGCTAGCAGTGTACTGCTTTAACCTGGGATCCAGCAGTCCTTCTATGCTATAGCAGACGGCACAGAGCCTGGGCCGGACACCAAAATCACGAGGGGCGGATTCGTGCCTTCTATCCTGTTTCTTCTGATTAGACTGTACTGCTATACACACTGCGCTGGCGGCAGACAAGTGTTTTCATTGATCTGCGACCCACTGTTGGTCGTTGCATGTTGAACCCTCCTCCTCCTCTCTGCAGGAGGTGGACCTGCTCCGTCTGGAGCGCCTTCAGATCGACGAGCAGCTCCGGCAGATAGGAGGCGGGGGAGGAGGGGGAGGTGGTGGGGGCGGCCCCCGAAACCTCAAGGACAAGGCCTACGTCTTCGACAACGGCATGGGGAGGGGAGGGGGAGGGCCCGGGGCCAAGGGCTACGCGGGCGGGGGAGGAAGAGGAGGCCGGGGGAGGCGAGGAGGAGGTGCTGCCTTCACATCAGGTACGCCGCATCACTGAAAGTCTGAATAGTTAACGCATTGTGAGTTTTCTTTTTAAATACTGTTGCGGCACAAAGTGAGGTGTATTCCACGTTGTTATTTTTGAAACAGCGGCGGTGATAGCTTTGTTTGTCCATTTTCATTTATTTTTCTTGGCATGAAAAGACACGGCTCGCATCCCCTAACCCGCCTTCTGTAACATAGCTGCAGTGCTGCATGACCCTTCCACCCCTCCAGGCACCAACTCTGAAGCCTCCAACGCCTCCGAGACGGAGTCGGACCACCGGGATGAGCTCAGCGATTGGTCGCTGGCGCCGACTGACGAGCTGATGACGGGGGGCGGGACCCTGCCTCGACGTGCCGACACGAGGAAGAGGGGAGGGCCCCGGGGGCGAGGGGGGAGGGGGGCAGGACGTGGAGGCTATAAAGGTGTGTGTGTGTGTGCGTGTGCATGTGCGTGTGTGTGGTTGGATGTGTTCCTTGTTTTAAACATGTCCTTGTGTCTTGAGGCTTGTGAAGTCATCGCCGCTCTTTCCTGCTTCAGGCGATGACCTCCCGTGGGGAGAGCCGCGACCTCGGCACATCAGAGACACCAAGGCCAGAGGGCCGGAGGACTCCCTGCAGGTAATCCCTCTCAGCCGCCCCCACGTCTCACCAGGCAGTGTTTCTCAGTGTACAGGGGCACAACATGTTGTGTTTGCCAAATGCAGTGAAGGGCTGGCCCAAGATATCATCTTTACCTTGGGAATAATCGTATTATATATCGTATATATATCGTATTATATAATCGTATAATATTTGAATATTCGTTAAAGGAAAAACGTAAGTAAATTCATAGTGCTTTCCCTGCAGAATCGCCTTTTGATCAACTGGTCGTTTTCTCCTTTTAATTGCTACAGTATTTTAATAATGCAAAAAGAGAAACTGAAATATCTGAAATAAATAATAAAAAAGTTCCACTGATCACAAAGCAAATGGGTGGTCTGAACATTGTGCAAAGTTTTGATCAAATCGCACAGCAGGATAACCGCTATTCCCCCGGAGAGAAAACACTCAAGCGGTTTTGTGGTTCACCATAAGAGGCAAAACATCGCAACCTGTCTTCTATGGGTGCAGTCGTGGAAGCGCCACCATGGAAAACCAAATCCCGGAGGGAACCCTAGAACATCTGAACGAATGTACATGTAGAATTATTATTACGACCAGTTATTTTAACGTCTGTCTCTCGGTCTTGGACGGGTGTAAAAGTGCTACCGAAGTATTGAACACGAATCAGAATACAAAACTAGGCCGTTTTGATGATGGTTACCGTTACCTCAACTGAGCGTCAGCCTTACATATATGTTGTATCTTATCCCGGGATATCACTGGAATATTCAAACGAAATGTAAACAAACCTTCTACCTGCAGTTCAAAAATATGCATAGGCATAAAAACTCAATTGTGCTCCTCACTGGTGCACTGGACTTCTTTTTTCATGCATTCCCACCACAACACAATAACAGAGGAAAATATCCTTGAATAGTTGTAATAAAATCAATAAATAAAATGTGAATAATGAAATGAAATAAACAAAAACACAGCCTGCTAGCATGGGTATTAAGACCAATATGAGTGAGCTCTGACGACCTCTTTCCTCCTGTATCTCTCCTCCTGTATCTCTCCTTTTGTATCTCTCCTCCTGTATCTCCTATTTCTCTCCTGTATCTCTCCTCTTGTATCTCTCCCCCTGTATCTCTCCCCCTGCATCTCTCCTCCTGTATCTCCTCCTGTATCTCTCCTCTTGTATCTCTCCTCTTGTATCTCTCCTCCTGTATCTATTTCTCTCCTGTATCTCTCCTCTTGTATCTCTCCTCCTGTATCTCTCCTCCTGTATCTCTTCTCCTGTATCTCTCCTCTTGTATCTCTCCTCTTGTATCTCTCCTCTTGTATCTCTCCTCTTGTATCTCTCCTCTTGTATCTCTCCTCTTGTATCTCTCCCCCTGTATCTCTCCTCCTGTATCTCTCCTCCTGTATCTCTCCTGTATCTCTCCTCCTGTATCTCTCCTCCTGTATCTCTCCTCTTGTATCTCTTCTCCTGTATCTCTCCTCCTGTATCTCTCCTTCTGTATCTCTTCTCCTGTATCTCTTCTCCTGTATCTCTTCTCCTGTATCTCTCCTACTGTATCTCTCCTACTGTATCTCTCCTCTTGTATCTCTCCTCTTGTATCTCTCCCCCTGTATCTCTCCTCCTGTATCTCTCCTGTATCTCTCCTGTATCTCTCCTGTATCTCTCCTCCTGTATCTCTCCTCCTATATCTCTCCTCCTATATCTCTCCTCTTGTATCTCTTCTCCTGTATCTCTCCTCCTGTATCTCTCCTCCTGTATCTCTCCTCCTGTATCTCTCCTCCTGTATCAGATCCGCGTGGACGGCAACAACGAGCGCAGTGTGCAGCACGCTCCAGCTGGAAGAGGAGGCATAGGAGGAGGCGTAGGAGGAGGCGTAGGAGGAGGCGTAGGAGGAGGCGTAGCGGGCGTTCCCTCCACCTCCTCCCAGGGGAGCCTGGGCGCCGGCACCGAGGGGCCCTCGCGACACCAGCCACGGCCCCTCCGGGAGCGAGTGGCGAAGAAAGACAAACAGGACACGCCCCCGCCGCTGTTGAACGGCGTGTCGTAAGGGCGTCGCCGCACCTCGGCAGGAGAGGGGAGGAGGAGGAGGAGGAGGAGGAGGGGGGGGGGGGAGGTTTGCGTGCTAATGACAAGCGGGAGGAGTCGTGGACGGTCATCATCTCCATACGTTCAGAAAACACACAGAAAAGTCAGCTTCTGCTTCAGGGCCCAGCTCTATCGCTCCTATCGATCACACGTGCAAACACGCACTCCTTCAGGAGGTTCTTTACTTAAATGGGTTTTAGTTTTTTGGTCTTATCTATGTACATGGTTTTTGCTATCTAGTGCACTCTGTTGTGGTCTGCACTTGGGTTTTCTGGTATTGGCCGCTCTTGACAAAAACATGAAAAAAAGTGACTCATTCAAACTGATGGGAAGGTAGGGTAGAACATGAAATAGTCCACTACCCACCACAGTCACAGTTTTTACATTCCTCCTCGCTTACCCCCCCCCCCCTTCCCATCCCTGTACATGCTGACAAACAGGACTATTGAGTGAATAATTGGTTTACGAGGCAAGCGGGGATGAACTTTGGGCTGCATGTCATTGTAAGCGCCACAGGTGTCCACGACCCTGCTGGACCTTTTCCTGCTACACTCCGCCGCAGTGGATCTGGTCCATGAGCTGAATTCAAACTGTGAGAACGGTGGCCAGGAAAATGTTTCGATTACACTTCATCATTCATTGGCTATTTTATTCTGTTGCAGGGGCTACGTGAAAGGTGTATCCCCATATCAGTTTATTTCAAGCGCTTGACTGTCACCGTGCATCATAATGCTGATGAGAAAGTCCTTTCAATTGTACATGAAGTCCCACGTAATAACCTCCCCTTGTCACTTCCTAATGAGAAATTCATATAAATAGTCACCACTGGAACCCCTTTTTTTTTAAGAAAATCTTTTTGACCTTTATTCTAATTTTGGGGTTTGAAACCCAACCAACCATATATTCAAACTAGGTGTTGCATATGCTGTTCCTCTTAATTTTTTATACACATTGTCTTTGTGGAGACAAATAAGCTGAAGGTGGAAAGAGGGGGACTTCTGGCCCATGATCCTCTTGGTGACATACTCCATTCCTGTTCCTCTTCCTGCTCAAAGAAATGTCCAAATAAGAACTTGACAACAATGGCATCGTTCATTAGACCAGCACAGAATTGTTTATTTCTCATGGTGAAATATATCTCCAACCTTTTAAAGTAATGGCAGTAAACACTTTTTTAAATGAATGGTCCATAGTGGACCTCCAACTTACTGAATTGTTCTTGAGCGTTCCATGGAAACATCTAGAACTATATCCACAGCAGCAGCTGAAGGGACACGAAGCTGGCCAGGCTCTTTGATGGATGCCATGACTATTCCTGACCGGCACACATTGTCCACTTGTCTTATGATGACTTAGAAGTGATTGCTGTGGTTTGAATGGATTTGTGTAGAATTGCAATTAAGTATGTGCCAGTGGACATTGAGACTTTAGAGGATTTCCTAACGACTAAACCCTAAGGGACTGAAGTAGTGTCGTCTGTGTGTAAACGTATAATAACGACCGTGTAAGGGCTTCTCGGACTGTTCGTAGCCTTTATTGGGTATTAATGGAATTTTTCTTTGTTTATTTTCTTTGCACTGCAATAGATTCGACATTGCACATAGCATTGGTTAACCACGTTTTGCTTGTAAAATGTGGCGCTAGTTTGCACTTTTATATTATTATTTCATGTATGTGTGTGTTTTGTGTCGGTGAAAAGGAAAAAAAAAAAAAAGTCAATTATATTTTTGAAAGATAAACGGGCGGCAATACGCTCTACAAATGCAAACACATGATTCGTTGTTAGGCTACGAACACTTGGGGAAACCCAGCCATAGTTTGTGTGCCCTGTGCCTTGGAGTCCGTGGCTAGTATTCCGTAGACGTCTAAATCAGGGAGGAAACTTTTGGTGCAGGTATATAAAGGTGGTTAACATCGCATCCATGGACACACTGTACAGCCCTGTGCGCCAGCCTAGTACATTTTTTTAAACACGAGAATAGTTGTGGGGGGGTGGGGGGTATTTGGTTCACTGCCATCTTTATGCTCCTGATGTGACAGCCACCAAAGTTGTTCTGTCTGTTCTGCTGGTATACATAAGGCCTGTAACTGGTTCTCTTGGTATGAATTGGGGATCTTTCTAACGTTTTTAACCATGGCGCTTTGGGCTTAGTCTGTTTCTCTCGCTTTCACATGGTCTCTCTGGTCAAATGCTTAACAATGACCCTCATTTTGGCGCAAAAGAAGTTAAAAGAAGTAGGATTTCTCTTGCAGCCTGTAGATTCTTGCTCTTGTTCGTTTGGCTTTTACCTGTTAGAGTACATGGCCTGGGAAGAGGAACGACAGGGTTTGAGTTTGTTGGTCCGTTTAGTCTGATAACATTGAATGATTCTAGCCCTGCAGTGCATGCAGCTACTTTTACTGTTCAGTACCCACCAAGATGGCATTGAAAATAAATCTCTTTTATTATATTTATACAAAAATGGGATCTGAGTTGAAATCTGTTGAAGTAAAATTGCGGTAGAAAATACAAGGCGGGCCCGCCTGCAGTGCATCAATGGGTACTTTCTGAACAGAATGTAGGAAAATCGAAATCATGTTGGAAAAGCATTTAAAACTACAATCAAACACTCTGTCACTAAGTGGTTTCACATTTTTCTTTTTCTTTTTTATTAATGTGACAGTACCTCCTTCTGCAAGCATTTAGCATCCTTCCTTATTTTCTGCTATGCATTCGGGTCCAAAACTGAAAGCAACTGGAATTATGGCTAACTGTTTAGTTCAAAACTGGATATAGGGTTATCCATGGATTGTAAAAGATTAAAAGGGGCGAAGGGATTCAGTTTACTTGCATACTGTATATAATGATGTCTTGAATTGTCTAATGAGAGAAAAAATATTTGTACTATTCTTTCAAACGTGCACTTATTATCCCTGATCTTTCTGTGTTTAATACTAGAGCTCTTGATAATAAATGTGTGAAATGTAGTCCACTCCATGTCAGGGGGGAGACATGACTAAATCTTTCTTTGGCCATTCTGCTAGAAGAACTAGCAAACAATAGCTCCAAATTTACTTCCGGCACTATATTTTCTGGAACAAATAATCACATGTTTTTTTTTTCTTTTTACGAAACATTTGACCAAGAAACAAAGGGCACTACAGTAAAAGGGTACTAATTGGCATCTTCATTTTCGGTTTTACCAAACAACACTATGGATTAACATCAGCTCTGTGGTTTAGGGTGGAAGCCTATTAAAACCAAAAATGTAGTAACACCATTACTACTATTAAAAAAAAATTCCCAAAATGTAATCGGATAGTGCATTTGGCACCAAACACATTAAATTGCAGCTCCAAGGGTGAGCCACTGTTTTTTCTGGCCGCAAGTCTTCGTTTTACGAGTGTAGGATACATTTGACACTGTGAGGGTAGCTAAGAAGGAGAGATTTTATGTTATATTCTGTTTAATCTAGCCTGACTGTTTCAACTCCATGCTGTACATTTCTAAGCTTATAAGACAAACCAGACCTTGGCTGGAAAGTATCTTTCAAAATAACTCTTAAACTCAGTGGGAAAATGTAATTTGGGGCTGAGGCTTGTGCTTTTTAAAATGTATCAATATATATATATTGTGGTGTGCTCTTTCATTTACTATTTTTAGGTATTTAGTATCTGCATCACAAAGTTGACTTGGCCTCCAAAAAGCAATGTTAATGCCCATTGCAGTCACAGGACTGTGTGACAACTGGGTGTTTATTTCCTCTACAAAATGTGTGCTGGTATTCTGATCCTATCTGGAAGCCAGACATTACCCAGTGCCAGATGGACAACGTGACATCTTTGATGCTTGTATATTTTATTCAACATCAGCACCACTCTTTACATCTATAGGGTTCAACTATTAGGGTGTACTTTGTTCTGTGTCCAAGAACCACTAGAGTCCAGTAAAATGTATAAATTCAGCAGAGGAGTGAGCTGTTTAAACCCTAACACCAGCTGCAACATGGGAATTAGTCTTTTTTGTATGGGATTTCTTTACACAGCGTAAGGG
Source organism: Molva macrophthalma (assembly GCA_027123675.1). Classification (NCBI taxonomy): domain Eukaryota; kingdom Metazoa; phylum Chordata; class Actinopteri; order Gadiformes; family Lotidae; genus Molva; species Molva macrophthalma. The sequence continues at coordinate 4,763,456 of JAOPJO010000002.1, forward strand.
GAATGCATGGACTGTTATTTTTTAAAAGAAAAGTGAGAAATGACCACCAATGGGGGGAGGGAAAGAGTCTATGGCAAAGGCTTTAGGACATTGAAGACGGTGTTGTGTGACATTTTTAGAATCGCACGACTTTTGTTAATGTCAAGGACTGAGTGGATGTGACTGCACTGCCAGCCCTGCATATTATGCTACTGTCCCACACACCTCATGCTCCCAAAGAAATGTGCCTCATATTTATTCCCATGCTATAGTCTGGGACAGCAAACAGGGCTTACATATTCAATGATCCAAACATTGCATGCATTGTGCTACATTTGTAAAATAAATCTTCAATAACAACAATGTACTAGACATAACAAAAAAAAAAGGAAATACATTTGGGGTCCTTGCCAACTGCAGTGAGAAGGAATTCTTCCCAGTTGGGATGCATGATACCAGGAAAGGTCAGAAAAGTCCTACTTAAGCCCATCCAATTGAACAAAGCAGCAGTTCCTCTGAGTTAACGATGACATTATCATGGTTGGAACAGCCTGCCCTGCCCTGTGAGTTTAGATCTTCATTGTAAGAAATGTTGTACTACCAGAAAGCATTTAAACATTTCTTTCTGGAATGCAAAGGTGTGTCCTTTAAACTTGTGTGAAGTGTACATGACACCAATGTTTTCAAAACCTGTTACTTCTGTAGACTGAAAAACAAGGCAAGTAGAGATGCTGTAAATACTGAAACCAGGGTAGTCAAAATGAATCTCAAAACCTTGTTTGGAGGATTCCACTGCACTTTAGAAAACGTATTTTAAAGTGTTGATTTGTACATAACTAGTAGTGGTGGTGAAAAAAAAGTGTGGGGTTGTACTGAGTTGACACGTCTGGTTATAGTGCAATATATTTTGTATGCAAGCAGTTTCAATAAATAAAATGTCAATCTTACCCTGTGATGAATGTCTGATCTGTGCTATCTGATGTGAGCAGCTCATTGGCTGAACTATAAGTGACGGATACAGCTCATTGGCTGAAAAAGGTGACATGTGCAGCTCATTGGCTGAACTAGGGGACTGATACAGCTCATTAGCTGAACTGGGTGGCGGATGCAGCTCATTGGCTGAACTGGGTGGCGGATGCAGCTCATTGGCTGAACTGAGTGACTGATGCAGCTCATTGGCTGAACTGGTTAATGGCTGAAGCACATTGGCTGAACTGAGGGGGGGGGGCCTTAAGAAAAAGCTTAGTATTCTTAAAGCACCTTCTTTAATTATAATAACAAACAATATGGCATTCAAATGGTTTTGATGAAATATATGCCCAATTCAGGGTTCCCAATCAAGTGCTAGATGCCTGCCTGAGAGAGTCTTTCTGACATTTTAAATTTTTTTCATAAAGTCAAGTCAATCATGGCAATGTTCTTTGCTTAAGGGTGTACCCTATTCCTGAGGTGGCAAGTTATACTTTATTCTAACCTGTAGAAATAGATGAATAAACATTGCCATACACCTCGTATGGCAATGTTTACAAAAATGTCACTAGTTCTAAAAAGCGCCGGCCAAAGAGCCACTGACGTTGAATGGTACTTAACATGGTCTTATGGTCCCTTGAATAAAGCAACAGCAGCTACCTCAGCCTGGGCCCCCAAGATGAAATGATCTAGAACGGCCACTGGATCTGCTACGAAGCTACGGCGAAAACCAATGGGAACACAGCCTATTAACGCAGGCATGCAACATTTTTCCTGTAAAATGTAGATCTAATCCCCGGCCACTTTAAAAAATTCCTTTTGACAAATTTCTCTCCTCCTGATGAATAATAAAGTTCAACGAAATAGCTCCATCTTCCATTAAAAGGTTGCAGTCGTCATCATTGAGAAGGTCAATGAGTGATTCTGTCTAAAGACCCTTCTGAAGTCCAATTTAGACCGGAGTGTTATTAATGCTGTCAATGACACAGTAGTAGCATACATCACTAGCATGTGGTTTCACCGCCTTGAATGAAGCATGTGCTTCAATTACGGGAGGAATTTACTCCAGTCACTATGGATATGATTGAACGCTCACAACACCAATATAACTCTGAAATAGGAAATGGAAATTTAAGTAGGCCTAAGCCTAACCCATATAAATTGCTTTTTTTCATGAAGAATACAATTTTATTTTGGGATTTTAATAATTCTAGAGGATTGTCCAACGCCTGCTGTTGAGACAGAGATGAGACTTTCTTCCGGCATGGAGGGGAAAAGATATCACCAGCGATAAGTTTCCGTTTATTCAATCTCACTGGTTCCTTCACTGCCTCTCCTGAGCCACATACTTTGTAGTGTAATTACATACATTTACCACCTGGGGGAGGTGTGGTATTAATATGTACGTCGTGGTCTCCGTGAGAGCCGGAGGAGCCAAGAAATGTTTTCCTTGGCCATTAAAATCCAGTGACAGACCTAAGCTGTAAGTTAGCACCAATTATATTGGGTTCATACCAGAACGTTGCCCTTTCAGACTATGTGGTCTGTCTATTAATGTGTCAGTTTAGAGCGCCTCTGTGAATTTACACAATATAAACTTTGTAAATTGGATCAGGATGTGGCTTATCACAACTTATATAAAACATAAATTCTGAAAATATATAATTTCTGTATCTGTCTCTTTCACCTATCTGATCGTTGTTGGCTACCCTATATCGGTTCACATATTTTATCTTTCTGTATTGGTTTCATTTATTTTTTGTATTTTGTATTGCACACTTTTACACTGATATTTTCCCTTCTTTATCTCTATCTCTTTGTCCATTCCTCTTTCAATCTATGTGTCTCGCTACCATCTGTCTCCCATGAATTCTCATTTGTCATTATTCCATCCTGTATCTCTCTCTCTCTCTCTCTCTCTCTCTCTCTCTCTCTCTCTCTCTCTCTCTCTCTCTCTCTCTCTCTCTCT
>JAOPJO010000002.1:4878214-4895083 GCA_027123675.1 Molva macrophthalma
GAGACCACACTTACGGGGGGTACACCCAGCCCCCCGGGCCCACGGGCGCCACCCCCTGCCCCGCTGGGGGGGGGGGGAGATAAATGGAGGAGTGTGGGGCCGTAATGGAATTGCTATCAGCGGATCAATGTGCCGGTGGTCAGGGATCACTGGGCGAGATGATAAATATTGATCTAATGAAACCACCAAGGCAGGAATATGAGCTGACATTATATACAGAGGCAGGAGAGAGAAGAGACCGAAAGAGAGAGAATCTGCACTGCATACAGATGTAGGTTGGACCTACATGTATATAAACGACATGCATGGATCGTTTGAAGGTTTGCAGTTGGTTTTGGTTCGCTGAACTAATCATTCCTTGCATACGAATAACAAAGCTTCACACTTGGAATGTTTCATAACAATTTAAAGTATATAAATCTACTAAAAGAATAGAGTGGAAGTGGTGGTGTATGGCTCACTGCCATTGTAGCTAGATATGAAGTCGGTCAGGTTGACAAATGCCGATTCGTAAGCAGAAGGTTGCAGGTTTGAATATAAATCAGCAGTGGAGGTGTCGGTCTGTATTGATTATCTGGGAGGTTGGCTGGCGTTGTACATATAACGTACACACCCCTGCAAAGTACCTGGGGGAAGCAATTTGCAAAGGCATCATGTCATGCCATTATCGATGGAATATTTTACCTACCACTAGTGAACTTTCCTGTGAATTGGAAAATGTATCATATCCCTGGCTGACGAAAGAAGTAAGATTGCATTCATTTATTTATTTTTCCCTTTTACTTCTTAAAACTTAAAAAGAAAAAAGCCTAGTGATGCCAAGGTACTGATGAATAGGAGGTTAGAAATGCATGGACTCTGAGGCTGATTCACTCCGGAGTGACTCAAGGTAATGCAAGAGGAGCAGAACAGCGTAAAGGTGGTGCTGGCCTCCCCGAGGGCTTCACTAGTCGGCTCTGCCTTCCTGCAGAATGTCTTCCAGACAAAAAATGTCTTCCAATCCGTGGAGCGAGCCAAAGGCAGGAACATAGTTCATCCATAGTGTGTTTTTTTGTTTTTCACTGATGTTTGTAGGTGGGAGAATACTTGCATGGCACAGCACACACAAAAATAACCAACGCGTGCGTGCGTAACAGTGCAGGGGTTCTCTCTTCTTGACAAGATTCCCTGTTCTAGTCTCATTGTGGAAGCAGGATCATCAGCACCCTATCAGACCAGCCTGGGGGATCCGTTTCACAAGCGACCCCACCACTAGACTAGAATAAATACAAATTCATTTTGACAGAAAGCAATTTGTTCCACGAGAAAAAAAAAGAGAAGCATTTTTAATGCTAATAGCATGATTAACATATTCAACAACGCAACAGAATCCAGAATCCCCATGCGGGGCTAGATTATTAGTAGAGCTTATGAAGTGTCAATACAAATCTATATTCTTCCGTCGCGGGTTACAAGTGGAAAAATAAATAAATAAATCAATGGTCACATTGACTGTATTCACCCCCCTCCCACCAATTTGCGGCTGAAATGGTTGTCAACAAAGGCTAATGATTTGTGAACCTTGTCCAGAAAAAGGCTGTTGGAACAAAGGAACCATTGGCTTAATTTGCCTGACAATGACATGAATATTAGTTTCCTCTTGAACCTTAAAACATCCCAGACGTCAGCGGCTCAGTAAAGTGCAAGTGTCATTCCCCGCCAGGTCACCTGATGCGCTACATTATAACGCCAGTCCCTCTTATTGGTCCACACCAGTACAGTCCCAAGTCATCCAAGAGCTACATACACATCATCCTCTTCCTCCCCTGGTTTGTGTTGTTCCAACGCCTTCATCTCAAGTTGGTCATGGCTTCTGATGACTTCGCTTCATTCCAGCTGTGAGGTAGAGGAGCTGCAGCTTCATCCTCTTCTGCAGACCCAGGGACTAAAAAGGAAGACAAAAAAATACAAATAAAAAAAGATTTCAATCCGGGAAAAATTATCTGGGAATGTCTCTCCATAAATAATGTTATTCAAGTCAACCTTTGCCCCCTTCAGACGACAGTAACCGTTGTCTGAAAATGATATAGCTAAAACTGTAGCTCCGACTCAAGCCACTGGAGGTTGCCAATGGGAAAATGTACATGCATAGTAATAACGATCACATTCGGGTCAATAATCAGTTTGAAAAGGGGGGAGAAAAGGAAAACCGCGTACTTGACGAAGTCCACTTGTCTTCCTCAGCATCAGGCTGTGGTCTGACGGGCTGTACAGGTTGTGGTCCTGAAGCGGGTCGTTCTCCAGCATGTACAGCTCTCCGGCGTGGACCTCCGTTACGTTAGCCTGGACCGGCAGAACAAGTACAGACCGTGAATAGGTGTCAAAAAGGCAGCATATTAAAAAAAAGACACTTAAAAGAAAATCGATCTATATTGGGGCCAGATCCCCACCTTGAAGGTGTTGGGGTCAAAGCCCAGCCAGAGGGTGTATCTATAGTCCCAGGATCGCAGGGAGTAACCCATGACCTTAATGTCCTTGAGGAAAGGCAGGTCGGAGTTCGCCTAAGAGAACCAACACGAGAAACAAAAGAAAAGCAAAGAGCCCACAGCATTAACAGTTCATTTGAACAACAACAACAACAACAACAAAGTGCATCAATCACAGCAGCCAACATGGCAACCTTTCCCCCCCCCCTCCCTCAGCGGCGCTCTCCAAGCGTCGAGCGCGTGCCGCACGTGCTCGCAAGCGGCCTCTCCCGCTCCCTCCGCCGAGCCGCTGATGAGCCGCTGGCAGCCCGCCAAACTGCTTTGTGCGGACATTTAGCCCGTCGCAGCTGTGAGAGTCACCTGCGCATTTTAATCCGCGGCCGACAAGCGGCCGGGGCGTGCGGCGACGCGAGGCCGGCCTGTGATCCCGGACGCCGCCGCGCCACGGCTCGTTTTGGTTTAGAGGACGCCGTCTCGGTCTTCATGAAGACGCGGCGGACGCGGATCTTGTGGTCCTCTTGTACGACGAGGGGGAGAACCCGACCGGAAAAGGCAACCGGTCCATCAAGCTACTTTCAACACAGGCGGGACAGGCTGAGGTTGCTCCTGCACACCCGGAGGAGTCAGTGGGTTTGAGTTCAGGTATAGGAGAGTGGCAAAGACTAAAAGGGAAAAGCGGGACCTCAGCCAGGAATCTGTAAAATGAGTCACCAGCTGTTTTTCTGTTCTTTCAATTCCAGTTAACATTGGGATAACATCACTCACGTTTTACTGGGGACGATATAACCTTGTGAAATACTTCCCAAGTCTGATTTTATGTGCAGTATGGGATTGTAAAATGCATCTCATGCCCACATACTCTTAACCACCACTCACTGCCAGATCTCCCTTTTGGAAAAGACAGCACTAGAGACTACCTGGTTCAAGAAGGACTGAATTAACACATAACTCAATGACCCTTAATGACTCTCCACCCCACACCCTCACTGGTACTGCTGGGCAGGCAGTCTCCTGAGGTGAATATTAGAAACAAAATTAAAATACATTCCTTCTTCCCGCCAAGAAAGGTAGAACAAAAAAACCAAAAAAAAAACCAACTGGTTCATGAATATTTGGTTTCTGGAAAAAAAGGGAATGCGCAGTTGTGGACGAGAGTGGAACGCTTCTAGACACTCGAACATCCTTTCTCCGAGTCCTCCATAACAACCGCACACCGTGAATACAAACTAGAGGGTGCAGGACACCGTCTTGGCTGCAAAGACATGGAGCACTTTGAGGCCAATGGCGGCTCTGACACCGGACCTTCTCCAGGGCCGAGGCTCCTGTAGAGTAGATGGAAGGGTCATGGCTCTATGGGGATACCTGGGGTATGTCTGCTGGCCTCGGGTACTGGCTAAACGCTATGTCTTCGTCGTCCTTGCCCCTCTCCCGGCGCATGAAGGTGTAGGCCAGGTTGTCCCCCTCCGTGCAAAGCTCCTCCTAAAGAAAGAGAGGAACAGGGAAATGAGTAAAACAATGCCTTCCTCGTTTTGTTCTCTAGTGTTAAACAATCAAGGGACCACTTGCTATGCACAATTCTGTTTAACATTTCAGAGGATTGAAAGTGTGCAGATTTTCTTTTTGTAAGCAAATGCTCAACTGAAACTATAACCAAACACCAGTGGATCAGGCACAGGCTATTAGTCTAGCTGAAATTCACTCCATGGCAGTAACGGTAGATATAAATAAGCATTACCTTACTTTTGTTGCATGTTGTTTTGTTTTTTCTATCCCAAAAAACTATTACCAAGTATTTCCTTGTAACCAGAAACCCCTCTCCTGTGATACCTTAAAGGACACGTCTGGACATGGATCTGGAGCATCCAGGCCGGCCATGTAGGAGACGGTGGGGAAGACATCCACAAGCTCCACCATGTTTCTGACTACATGCTCAGCTGGAGCGAGAGAGAGACCAGAACACATGTGTTGGAGTGTTGGTAATGAGACCAACCTCTGGAGTTTCCCAGCCAAAGTCTGACCAGGGCATACTTGAAGCCCTGTAATTGTGTCATCCAGCAACCAATCAGTCACATCTTACCCTTAAATGTGTGATTTGATTGGCCGAACACGTCGACGAAGGGGAAGATGGACACCGCCATGAGCCAGTCAGGGAAGAAAGTGACGCCAGGAACGTAGAACATGAGGGGAACCCGAGTCGCCACATCAAAGTTGGAGTATTTAGCCCATTCACCATGTTCCCCTAGGGACCAGCCTGTCAGCAGAGAGAAGGGAAGGAGCAGGTCAGAGAGGTATGGCATCAGAGAAGAGGACCTAGAATATTTGTATAGATCTTTTACAATAGGTACACTCACATGAGTGACTATTTCAAAATAACAGCGTACATCCACAACCATTTCAAGTGCCCCTGAACCAATAATAAATTCAAGAAGAAAAAAGATAAATATCTATTCTGAACATACAACTTTCTGTTTTGTCATCAACCGTAATTCCAGTTCCAGTCTCCCCCCCCCCCAATTAAAATGGGCAATTATAATGTGCTGCAAGTCAAATTACAATAATTGTATTTTCTGGAGAGAATTTGCCGTTTGCTGTAGATTTAGCAGAATGCATTTTTTTAAATGTGCTGCTTTCTCTCCTTAAGAGAAAGTGACTGATTGTGTGTGCCATCCGTATGTGTGATTTCTGGGTCACAAAGGAGAATTTGACAATTTATATGCAGCCTTACCAAATGGGTAAAGACGCTGCGCAAGACCGATTTCCTGTCACCACACTGCCATCTAGTGGCAAGATGATGGCAGAAATGTCTTTGCCCTTGATTTAGAGCCAATTTTGCAGTGATCACTAAAACAATATGAATTGTTTGAGACAAGTTGGCTCGCTCCGACTAACTTATGCCCATTCAGGGCATCTCGTACGGGTGCGTGCGTCTAACCATGATCCGATGAGAAGACCACCATGGTGTCGTCAGCGAGCCCCATGTCGTCCAGGGCCCCAAGCAGCCGGCCCACCTGGGCGTCCATGTAGGAGACGGCAGCAAAGTAATGCTGACGGATACGCAACTGCAAAGGCATTTCATGAAGACAAGAACAAACAAACAAGGATGAGAAAGAAGAACCATGATGCACCATCTGGATCCACGTTAAAGCATTCAGGGGGTTCCGTCGCTCCAGCCGAGCGCAATATTCTGCAGCAGTTCATCAGCCCACCAGCAGGCGGCGCTGCGGGGAGGGACGCCTGGTACCTGGAAGTCCTTTGGAATGGGTCCATAGGGAAAGCTGGTGTTGAGGGCCCGCACGTCCTCCCTCAACCGAATGTCCAACCAGGGGTTGTAGGCAACGCTCGGGAGGCCCTTGGGAACATCTGGGTCAGGGGCCAGGCTCATCTTATCTAGAGGATATAGGCTCAGGTACTCCTGAAAGACCAACACAAATGTATGGGAAAGACACTCATTGTTTGACAGCACCACTCTACGAAGAGTGGAAGAGAATCACAGATTCTTAAATACTGGCTGCATTGGTCACATCTTTGAATAGGATAATTATCCTATGAACACAAACTACGCAGTTGCCAATGGTCCTGATGTTTTTTTCTATTGATTAAGTGAGCCATGGAGATTGCTAATTGAGCAATAGAAGCACTGAACAGAGTCCTCTGATAGCAGAATGATCCGGTTGTTCAACAAAAGTTCCCCATTAGACATACAGTGTCTACATCAATGTGGGACGGATTAACATGCACGTCTTAAAATGTTGGACCAATCTACAATGATGTATCATATAACCATGTTGGGGTACATGGCTTGGCGCTGCTGTGGCAATAATACTTAAGTTGCAGTAATACTAATAACAAAGCAACAGAGCTGCTCTGTGAATCATTCTAGTGTGCGACGACGGAAGGCGTTGCCAACAGAAAAGGCCATTTGAAACAATAGTAAGACCAAGACGCACTCCTTGTGCGTCAAGTGAAAATAGTTTATTTTGTCGTTTTATTGTGGATGTTGCCAAAGGAAAAAGCCATTACACTGGCCTCTGAATAAAAGACAGCAGTGAGCTCTTAATATACAAGTACACTTAAGCGCCATGTCCATGATAAGACGCTCATCTTGGCCGTGGGGGTTTAGCGTACTCTTTGCCAGTTCGGTGCCAGGTACCTGCGGTATCCGGAAGGGGATGTGAGGTTTGTGAAATCCGACGGCCAGGAAGAAAGGGGCGTCGTTGTCGCTCCAGCCTCGCAGCAGCCTAATGGCCTCCGCGCTGCTCTCCAGGTCGGGCAGGGTCCCGCCGGGCTGCTCCGTCACGTTGACCGCACACAGGAGGTTGGCGTGGAGCACACCATCCCCCCCTTTACACATCTGAGGAAGAAATCACAATGTGTCACAAATGAACTGCACTGAATCATAAAATGAGCATATGTCATCAGAGATTAAGGAAGCATGCCAAGTCGAAATACTGGCTTCACAACAATGCTACAGCCAGTGTTGTCCTTTGGAACGTCTCTGCCGGGTCGGAAAGTTTGTTTTTGTTTTGGCCTGTTTGTTATGATTCACTATTCTCCAAGTACCCCGGGATGCCAGATATGAAACTAATTTGCACACAAACACGGCATGCTGCAGCCATGGAAGCAAGCAAACTAGATGGCTCAAGTGAGATTGTACTAGATTCTACCCAACCTAAAAAGCCTCATCCTCTTTCTAAAGCTCCATGACCAGAGCCCTGCTAAAACACAGATAAATATTGGGAGTTGCATTTGAAAGATGGAGACAGCATAGAGCCAAGACGGATTTCAAGACTGTTGCCACATGAGATGGTTTATAATTTGGGAAAAATAAATACATTGCAATTATTTATTCAGTTTACTCATCCCAATTCTTGGACTGCTTTATTAAATGGTCACAAGCAGTCTGTGTGCTTACTCTTGTGGTAACCGTTGTGGGAATTTCAATTACTTTTTCAATCAGTGGAACCCACACAAAAACAAAGACCATTTAGTGAAAAATTAATGAGTGACATTTAACAATCATATCGCCATCGTAACAATGTTATCAATTCATCTAAATCACAATTGAGCTATTTCAAAAGTACTTGCTTTCCCGCTATCACAAAAACTACAGCCAAACCGGTGGAAAATGTCCATGCTGTTGGAACATTTTCCTTCTAGTTATGTGCCCGGGGGATTAGAGCAGACGTAACTAAAGCCAATCCATTCTCCACTCGCACGAGAGCTGATCTGTACAAGGGAGAGTCTGGGGAATTAGTCGGCTTTAGAACAAGAAAGCATGCGACTGCTTCAGTTGCCGCAATCATACGATTACAGTTTTAGCCCTTTCACCGTGAACGTTGTTGAACAACACAAAACTGAAAACCTTAACATATTGAATCAAACCGGCAGCTGCTAAAAATCAATGCTGAACATGCATGCATGTATATCTCTTCATACGGTTTGTTATTTAGGCCTAAAGGACAAGGGTTAGGGAGGGTTAGGGTTAGCAGAGCCACTGTTTCTAAAATAGAACTACTAGTACTCCTCGGAGTAACATGGAGTACGATCAGTTCAAACATTATGTAAAACGTACTTGCGTAACCTATATTTACATAAAAATGCTTACGTTTCTCACCTATATTTTGTATAAGTATGAGTGTTATTGTCACACACGCACACATTCACTCACTCAAAATTGAGAACCAGTGGTCTAACAAGACTTAAACAGAGAACCAGCTCCTAAACTATTTGGTTTTCAATCAAATCATTTAGGAGCTGATTTTCATTTAGGAGCTGGTTTTCTGGTCTCACCTTCTCCTTTTCATAGCGGAACGAGGGAGGGTGATATGGAGGAACAGACCAGCTGTAAGGGTAGTCGTCAGTGTTGTTGGAGGCGATGCCTGGAAACATGAGGCATCATTATGTAAATAGGAATCAAAGGAGTCGTAAAAAGCATTGTTCAACATGCCCAGTAAAGGGGTTGCAAACGTCTTTGAACACTAATAATAATAATAATAATTCAGAATTGTATATTTCAAACTAAATATTGCAACCATGTTGATAAGAGGCTTCCAGCAACAACAAAGATAGTTCACCTGGATGAAACACCTTTCCCACAGACATGGTGGTGTACCCTTGGGATTTAAAATATTGCGGTAGGGTGGTGTAGTTGCCAGCGGCGACCCTCCAATAAGAGTAGAAGTCGTAGAGCCTGGTAGTGTCTGGTCTGCGGCTGGTTAACATAGAAGTACGACTAGGGCCACAGACAGCTTGCTGACAAAGGACATACAAAAATACTTTTTTGGTGGAAAAACTTAAGCACCTCCAATATAAATAATACGAATGGTAAGACATCAACTGACCTGGGCATATGCATTAAAGAAGACCTGGCTTTTGGAAGCCAATTGGTCAATGTTTGGGGTTTTTACAAGGGGGTCCCCATAGCAGCCCAGTGTGGTCCGGAGGTCGTCTGCCATGATGAAGAGGACATGTTTCCCTGGAAAAAATAAGCAATACGTTGATGTACTACGTTTAATAACCGCGGAAGCTTTCTGGGATGGATGGATTTGATAACATGGTTTAAACTACCCTTTAAAATATATAATTAGACACACATCTAAACACTGAACTAGCGAGTTGAAAAGTTGAATAACTATAACTGCGTTAAAACGAATGTATGGGTGATTATGCGAGTAACACGATTGTTTGAGGATTAAGAATTCACATTTTCTAATCAAACGTATTGAAGGTATTGAACATAAACGATCCTCATATTTGATAACTTCACCTTTAGTTTCCACGGCCGCAGGTGTCAGAGTGTATATAATCAAAATACAAATACATCTCTGCAACGGTAAAAACATGTTAAGTGCTGGATCGGTTAACAAGTTGACAACGTAGTTGTGTCGCCGACGTGATTGAAGACTTTATTCCACTGACATCTCCGGCAGTGGAATAGACCTACTTTAAATAACTTCCTGATTATTCGCTACTACCGCTAGCTTTGTTTTCATTGGTCGAGACCCATACCGCTCTGCCAATGAACACTAATCATATTAGTTTAATGTAATTCCAATCTTTGCTGTTGTTTTTTCATTAGGGAAGTAATCAATTGCGAGAACCAAAATAAATCGACTATTTTGATGGCCGTTATTTGTTTTTTTTGTTGATTAAATCACAAAACATGAGTAATTTGTTTTGTAAACTTTTGAATATATTTAATATAGTTGACTCGATTGGAACTATGTTCACTATTTACTACTATTTAGTCAATTAGCAGACGTGTTAAAACACAAAAATAACTAGTTTGGAACATGACTTCTCATAGAATGTCAGAATGTAGACACAATCACTTTGCGTTTAATTCTTCACCTGCATTCTATTGACAGGCTACCAGACTTTTCTAGAGTCCTATTTCGAAATGTAAACGATAGGCTTAAAATATTTACAAAATGGTAAACTATATTAGCTACGCCAGTATGATAAATACAATAATTGTCTAATAAATAAATGGTGCCAACGCACGTTTTGTGCGTTTTGTCAAGGTGCTGTAAATATAAATTAAATAGTTAGTAAAACATGTGAAGGTGAATTAAACTGTGTGAATGTGTCCATATTCTCCGAACTCCTTTGACAGGTCATATTAGATTAATGATATATTAACATGTATTGTCTTTTTATGAAGCAAAGAGGGTTGTTCCCTTTGTAAACGGTAGGCGGCAGTAATGCATAATGAAGGGAGGATAGGTAGAACAGAAGAACCCCGATAACCCTAACCCAGAGCTATGAAGTGGTGGTAATCCATTCATATGCTTTAATGTACATGTATATTTGATTGATGTGCTGAAAATATACAATCTGATTATTTAAATGTGCATCGAAAACAGTCTATTGTGCTGCAAGTCAAATGCGTTTATATTAGGAGCTGCGAACTTCCGGGAATTGTAGAGGCTCCACGGTCCGCCATTGCATGGTGCTAACCATTAATGTCTGAAGCGCTAACCCTGTTGTACTTACGGTGTAAATATGGAAGATGCACATCTGAAGCGTGAGGGTGAAAGTGATGAATTAGGTGTAAAAGCTAAAAAACTAAAAGGTTCTGAGGCTGACCCAAGTGGAGACGAAGAATATGGCGAGAAGAATATTTTATCTGGGTTTAAAACCACTACTGTGTTGAAAGATTCTGCACTTGAGAAAACGATCTTCCTTCATGGAAAGGTAATGTGAAAGCTAGAGATGAGTGGTTCTGAGTAGAATACCTGAATTAACTAGGGATTAATGTTATGTAATTAATTAGGTATTCACAGAGTATCTGTGGATACCTATTGTTTTTCTAGTTATTATTATGATTATACATTTGTTGATTGAAGCTTCCACATCCATCATTTACCGAACAGTAACGTTAGCAATCGTAGTTTCTGCGAAACAGTATTACGTTTAAATTTCGTTAGCTAAAAAGTAAGCAAACGAAATTAAATAACTTGATCTTTAAATTAATCTTTAATTCATGCTAAAGGGTATACAAAGCAGGCATGCTCACACAAAATTGACCTCATCCCCAGTTGGACGACAAGGAGGCGGTGGTCATTCTGCAGAAGACCCCCATAAGAGAGGACACCGTGGCTGAGATGTTCTCTGGCTCCAGGCTAAGGCTGGAGATGAGAAACGACATCTACAGCACCTATCATCTCCAGCCTCCTGCTCACCTTAATGGTGTGGACACAGGCACCCACACACAGGGCTTGATAAATGACAGAACAACGTTTCAACTAATCTAGTGTCAGGAAGATTTAACAGAATGTTGGTCGGTTAGCAAATAATCAACAATGGCTAATTAAGACGATGACAAATAAGATGTTCTTTTTTGTGCTTTTTTTAGTCTCATATAATTATTCCATTTAACTATTTTGTTTGAAAATGTCTACATTTTTCAAATTACTTTTGGTTTGTTGTTGGCGTCCGCAGTGATCAAGGCAACAGTAGTGTGCCCGGCCACAGAGAAGCATGTGAAGAAATACCAGGTTCAGGACTGCTTCCTGGTGGAGGAGACCGGAGAGGACTATTTCTCCATCACTCTACCTTACATTCAGGAGAAGAGCTTCAGTTTGCAGGTCAGCTGGCTAGCTGTTTCAGAAGCTAACTCTCATTGCCTTCATTCAAGGTGTGGTGTGATTTGATTTGACTGCACCAGATTGTCACTGACATTGTGGATGCATTGGGAACTCTCACGTTATGATGTACTGTTGTCTTTTTTATTGGTCAATATGGAATTATAAAACTAAGTGATCACATAATTATTTGTCAACTATAACATTAAGAGGACATCACGTTAAGAACAATGGTTCAATGCATGCACAGAAACACAATGAATCTGACTCCATGTTGCTGCCATTCGTTTCACCAGTGGGTTTTAAACATCCTGGAGAAGAAAGCGGAGGCGAACCGGGTCATCTATGAAGATCCTGACCCCGATGTGGGCTTCGTTCTTCTGCCAGATTTCAAATGGGACCAAAAACAGGTGAGTAAACTACTAGGAGAGAGTTTAAAGCCTATCTTATAAACTACACTAGGTAACTTTTTATTTTTCCTAGATTCTGTACATTCCTTATCTTATTTCCAATATATATTACCTTTAACAATTCAGTAAACTAATGTGGTTTCTCTTCTAAGTTCACTTGGTCTGGGATGCCTATTTTAAGTAAACTACAGAACATTTTCGATCAAGTAGCTTTATAAATACTCCTTTAACCATACTTTGCTTCTCTTCTATTTTCACATTAGTTTTTTCTAAAGCAACTTGAAGAAACAAATCTAGCAGTACCACTTGGTATATTTCACAATGTTTAATATGGTATGTTAAAACATTTATTTCAAGGGACCATTTAACTAAAGTAACTTTCACAGCATTTAATATTGTAGGTGGATTGTATTTAATCAAGACACCATTTAACCGTTTCTTTTACAACGGAAAGTAGTGTCAGTTTAAAGGTGCACTGTGCATGATTGTGTGTTATCTAGTGGAACAGACTTGGCAGAAATGGAATACAATATTCATAAGTATGTTTGTCTTGTAGTAGTATATAATCCCATGAAGATAAGACTCGTTCGGCTTTCGTTACCTTAGAATCAGCCCTTCTACATCTACATGAGGAGCAGACCCTCTGTCACGGAGCCTGCGCTTCTGCAGCGCCATGTATCTATAGTAGCCCAAAAACGACAAACGGCTCTAGAGAGACTCGTTTTTAATTCAATCAACTTTCAATTAAAGTGTGTACGTGAACCCCCTGTTTCTGCTGTAATTCGATTATATTACAAGTGTGCAAGATGCTTAACCTACGGTGGCCTAGCCGTATTATTAGAAGTACGTGTGCATTCTTTAATACATCCATGTTTTGGAGACGTTAGTTTTTGAGGTTTTTCCCCCGAGGCTATAACTCTTTAAGAGAAAGTAAGTATCAGAAAAACTAAACTATTGCAATACAGCTGCACACCGTTATGTTATCAAAAACCTTTATTCATGTACTGCAGTGCACGTAAACATTGGCTTGTAGCACCGACTTATCGAGATTAATGATCAATAAATATAACAGATGGCGATATAATGTATAATATATCAACGTAGTTTCCCACTATTGATGAAATAAGAGGACTGTGTGATGAGAAACATAAATTGGCTCTAAGAAGATCTACCTCTGCTATTTCCTACAGCATGTAGTGACCATAAGGAAGACAAAGATAACGATTGTGATTGGTTGATTTATTGGCAGGCCAGAGCCGTGACGGTTGATTTTATTGACGTGGGAAACAATTGCAACAAACAATCCTGTTCAATGTTAAAGGACAATAACTTGTAAGCTATGATCTATACCGAGGTATTTAATCAAGGCACCATTAAACTGAGCAGGAGTTTGAAATGACAGATCGCCACACATCATGTCTACCAGTTAAAGTGTCTAACCTTTTTCCTTTTCCCTTTTTGAATTGTTCCTCTTCTCTCCTAGATGCATGATCTGTACCTGATAGCCATAGTTCACCAGAGAAACCTGAAGAGTCTCCGAGAACTCACCGCAGCACACCTGCCACTGCTTCAGAACATCTACAACAAGGGCAAGGTGAGAAGTGGGATTATAACTCATGATCATGATGGTTGCTGGTTTGACTGCCTTTTTAAGAGGCCAAATATCCCAGATTGCAGCATATCTGATTAAACACATTCCAGCTTTTTGGGTGGCTAAGATTGGTGGTATAAATGTGTCACTCTAAGGTACAATGTGTAACAAATGTACTGTACTAAATCATAAAATGACCATGATATGTCATCAGAGATGAAGTAAACATGCTGTATCAAAATACTGGCTTCTCAGACAATAATGCCTCAGCCAGTATGTTCTCCTTAGAAAGTTATGTGTCGGAACGTTTGTTTTTGTTTTGGCTTGTGAATTAGCATTCACTATTCTCCGAGTACCCCGGGTTGACCACCTGAGATGGTCCTAGACTCTACACGACCTGACAGCCCTGCAGGATTTCAAGAAGGATGCAACATGAGCTGGTTTATAATTTAATAGATTGCAAATGTTTATAATTCAATACATTCAAATTGTACATTTACATTTAGACGCTTTCATCCAAAGCGATGAACACTTCGCCTACAGCGGTTCATACACACGTTCACACACCGACGGCGGAGTCAAGCATGCAAGGCGACAGCCAGCTCGTCGGGAGCAGTTAGGGTTGGGGGGTCTCGCTAAGGGACACCTCAACACTCGGTTAGGAGAAGCCGGGGATCGAACTTGCAACCTTCCGGTTAGAAGTCAACCTGCTCTACCTCCTGAGCTAAGCCGATCCCACCCCATCCCCGCTAGGGTCAATAAATCACAAACGTGTACATGAGCCGATTGACTTATAGCGTAGGACTCGCCGTCGCTCGTGTTCGTTCAGTGTCCTCAACCTGGCATCTGGACGAGCTTCGACTCTGGAGGAGGTTGTGGGCAGAGACAACTCGCTCCAATATTGTGAAATTTGACCGCAGTACCCATTTTCAATACTCGTGTCAATGTGTGATAATGAACCTTTTAAAGCTAGGGTAATCCATTTATTTTAGAAGCATTTTCTCTTTACGTCATTACAGCAATCAATTAAATCAAGTGCTCTGACAAATCAGTTGAAAATATCTGGTATCTTTGGCTGTCGCAGGCCTGTCGCAAGCTAGAGAGGCATGTGTTCTGGATGAGTGGCTTTGGAGGGAGGCCTGATGGGAGGGGTGGGATTTCTTTGGTTGGATACTTTCAAATTCTAGCTTACTCTGGCTGCCATCTTCGAATTGCCTTCCCTAACTTTAACCCTTTGGCTCACCAGAGACAGTGCGGTCTCATTTTAGCGGATGATTTGTTTCTAAACTGTAGACAAATGGGAAATGTTTTCAGGAATCGTTTGTTTCTTGAATTAGGTCTGTAAATCTAAGCGTATTCACAAAATTGTTTTATCAAATCACAAATGATTTAGCTCCTTCTTCATGAACCCAGCACTCACGACAGACATACGTTTGTGTACGGGTGAAACCAATGGGCAGCAGTAGGACATGAATATGTGCTGGAGCCAACTCTGTGTCCCTCTCTCGGCGTCCCAGGAGGCCATCCTCAAGCGTTACGGTCTTCCCGCCAGCAAGCTGCGCGTCTACTTCCACTACCAGCCCTCGTACTACCACCTCCACGTCCACTTCACCGCCCTGAGCTTCGAGGGGCGGGGCTGCACAGTGGAGCGGGCCCACCTGCTCTCCGACGTCATCCAGAACCTCCAGTCGGACGGCCAGTACTACCGCCAGCGCACCCTGTGCTTCCCCCTGAGGGCGGACGACGGACTGCTCGGCAAGTTTCAGCAGGCGGGGAGGTTGTAGGCGGGTCCCGTCGTTTCCATGGAAACACTACAAGGGGCGGCTCCGCAATTTGTTTTTATAGGTCTTCACATTCTTTCGTGTCCATATTAGTCAGGTCATATTTGTAACCCGGCTTAGCTAACGGTCGGCATTACCAACACAGTAGTCGTGTCCGCTGTATCTATTGACAGTTATGGCAAAGGGGTTTGGATGTCACACTTTTGATACATTTTTCATCAAGTTAATAAAATATATTTTTACAAAAACATTAACTGTGCAAACTTCTTTGCGAAGAAGGTGGGGAACATTTTATTTAACATTGACAAAATGTAAGTCATAATTAAAGTAAAATTGTTTATAGTGCTAAACATTAGCAATTATTCTGAATTTGAAACTGCTTGTTGAAAAAGCATTTAATCTTTGTCAGGCTCCTCAGTGAATGAATAACTTATGGTTAGGTAGGTCAACATTTATAGTTCTAGCCAGGCCTGGAATTTTGTAATTTTAGGGGCAAGGCCCTTGGCCTGCAGCGGGGCAATTCCTTTGAGGGCACAAAGCCCACATGCCAGGGCATCAAGGCTTTCAGTTAAAAACGTGATTTTGATTTCACTTAAATAGACTAATCCAGTTCTAAAAGCATTAATGCCTTTTTAATAAACAGTAACATACAATTTTTATTAAAATAATTTATTTGTTATTCATACTAAGGTTTAGGGTCACATACCATCGGTACAATCATTGAAGCCTCAGGGGACTAAAATGAACAAGTACTATTGAAAAACATTTAATTGAATCAATCAATTACATTTGAATCCTGGAGTCCTCATCGTTTGGGGATGGGGAATCAGGGGGGGTTCTGGTGCTTCTTTGGCCCATAAGGACTTGTTTGGCCTCCTCTGCTCTACCTGAGAGGAGGACACAGGGAAGACCAGTACTATTTTTATCAGGTGCGTTCTCCATCTACGCGTCTACTATCGGCTCGTCTGGTGTGCGACCTGCTTCGAAGCTCTGCCGCAACCGAGTCGTGTCAAGAGTGGATTAATTCCTACACACAGCTTTTTTAAGCATTATTCTAATAAAACATGTTTTTTTTTACCAATTTACCCGTTTCAGAAATTAAATGGAAACAAACGACGTCGTAAACTAAATGCCCGCGTCCCTATGAAATGTAACAGGGTGGCGTTGGAAAGGAGTATGGTGGCACAGCGCCACTTTTAGCCTTCATTGTTTGGGGAGATCCCCAATATAAATATCGCAAGGTTGATTTAGCCTAAATGAATAGAAAATATATGTACTTCATTTCTCCATGTGAGAAAGCAGAGGGCCCCGCCCCCGACATAAAAGACAGGCTCGGACAGAGTTTTCGGGAGTGACTGGAACAACGAAAATGCATTTTAATGCGAGCTATATAACTATAGCAACGTTTATCTACCCTAAAATTAAAATACATTTCCTTAATTTCTAAAATACCGATAGCAGCACCGGGTAGACTACGGTGTGTAATTATTCAGCACCGGGGCCCGTTTAATACCGGGTTTCGGTACCCAACCCTAG
>JAOPJO010000002.1:4973401-4991831 GCA_027123675.1 Molva macrophthalma
ACACACACACACACACACACACACACACACACACACACACACACACACACACACACACACACACACACACACACGTCGAACGCGTGACTGAGGTAGGCAATTATACAGGATCTGGAAAGAACCTTCTTCTCCAGCCAGTGTGGGCGGTAGATCGCTATTTCTATAGTCGCTCTTATGTCAACACATTAAAAAGGTGCAACGTGTAAGATTTGGCCGAATTCACATTACAAACAAATAGGGGGCAGCATATTACCTGAAAGTTACTGTATTCTAACCGGTCTGAACCGCCTATCAACTAACAGCTAACTTAGCAAACATATAAACACTGTCACTAAGGTTATACGTAGCTGTTATAAGTAGCCATCTTCATAAGCTTTCACTACATAGCCGACACTAGCACTGACAGCTGTTTACCTACCAGTCTAGAAGAAACATTGCAAGTTCAGCATCAAACTTATTTCCTTTACTTGCCAAGAGCCGTCTCCGGCGCCGTAAAGCAATGCCAGGGTTAACTCTTGTTCGTCTATTTCTATCATTTATTTCCTTTGCTGAATTGACATAAGGTCAGAATAAGCCCTTTAGGACTCTCAGGTCAGGCTGCAGTGATGGTGACCTCTTGTGGTACTAAGTTGCGCTACATTACAGGCCGCTGCGAGCTCCCACCTTAGGTAAATATCTCTGCAACACAATACATCCACGCCTTTGACATACGTCAAAACGGATATTTCTTCACATTCTGTTAATACGATTTCATGTTTTAAACTAGCAATCGTACACATTGCACATTAAGAGGCACACTGCCCCAACAAAAGGCAACCAGTGTGCCAGACCCGTTGGTGGTTGTTGGCTGTTGTGGAATTACACTTGTTATGGGCGGACATATTGAATTGGTGTGGGCCAACATTCTGTAATTGGGTGTTTGTGTTTGTTGTGGCAGTGTGCAAGAATCTTTAGACTTGTCATTATACTGGATATAAGTATTAAAATATCCAATAAAAACCACCAATCATGACAGTGACATAAAAAGTTTGATAGCTTCATGCACAGCGTGACAGACCTCAAATCCAAAGACCAGCTGGACGGAGGCCCCCCGTGTGATGATGCTGTGACAGGCATGGTTGACAAACAGGAAGTCCAATAATCCCAGCAGTCCCATGAGAGCTGAGGGGAGATAAAGCCACACAGATGCACACTTCAGCCACATTTCTTTGGTTCCCCTACAGGCATATATATTCATGAACTAGACACCTAGCCTCCACCACTAACCCCATTCATCTAGCAGTTATCCACAGAACTATAACCTTATAAACCCAGATTAAAACATGTATATGAACTATCACAGAGTCTGATTAGATCACCATCTAACTCCTACGGAAGGGGTCTCCGCATGCATGCATGTCTGTTCTTCGATGTTTTCGGCAAGTGTTCATCTGATCGACTTGACACTTTGTGTGTCTATTAGGACCCGAGGAAGTGTTCATCTGATCGACTTGACACTGTGTGTGTATTAGGACCCGAGGAAAAACAGCGTCGACTGGGAAGTTGTTTGGGCTAGCGGTTAACCATAAAGCTACAAGGAGAATGGATCAGCTTATTTATTTTACAATGTTTCCAGGGAGTGAACAGGGAGCCAGCTAAAACAGGCACTGCTCCCCTGCCTCACCAGAGGTTGTCTAAGGCACTAGAATGGACTCCTCCCTGGTCCCTACTGTGACAGGCTACGAATAGTGCAGAGCTCGTTCACTTATTATGAGAACTTTGGTTAGCCAAAACACATTTCTTTTGGCACTTCTTGTTAATGGATCAAACAATTAGCTACTTATTAAAGTATTGAAATATATATTATAGAATCTTACTACACCTTCTGGGGATACAGGATATCACTTATTTTTGTTATAACCAATAATGCAAACCTATGTTCCAAATCACAGAATTGGAACATATGCCATTATATGCAACCCCTTAACAGGAAACACCCAGGCTAGGCACATATCAATTCAAAACATGAGCCCTAATTATGTGCAGCCTGTGGTTTGATAAAGTACACATAAGGAAAGCAAATCTATCAACATCATAATTAAAAGGAATAATTCAACCTAGCAATATATATTCTAACGTATGTTAGAATTGTTTTCTCTATGCTATATAGGTTAAGTGTTGAATCCATCATTCTTTTTCACAAGCGCGATTATTATTGGAAAATACCGCATATTCGTGTCACGGCTTATGTAAATAATGTTTTGACGCAAACATTTCATCCACATTTTTCTTGCTTTCTCGGATTGTTTATTCGCTACGCATCAGATCTAAAAGGACCTTCATTCTTGTTAAAAAATACTTAACGCCGCAGAAGTTTGGCAATTTATGATTTGGTTAACGCTATATTTCACGCTCTAGACAATTTATAGTGAAACAAGAAGTGCTTTGATGTGGAATTAATCCTATTATTTCCTATCTACGACCTCTGGGAATATAGCACAATGACTGCTTACCCTAACAAAAAGTTTTATTTCACAAATACTTTTTAACCCAGTTTTAACCCAGAATTTATAGAAATGTACTTTGAGATAACCCTTCATAACCCCTTTGTGAACGTGGTTTAAAGCCAGGTGCAATCATAATTTACATAAACCCTTACATAGCCAACACAACTGTGCCACCAAAGAATGAAAGAAGACCAGCAATAGGTTCAGTGTCAATGCAAATACAACAGAACCCCCGAGACCAATGCATGTCATTATGAAAGTAGCACAGCATGTCGGTTGAGTCCTCCTGCATTTTGAACTGCAACTTGAGAATGAATGTTCAGGCCCTTGGCAACAGGTGTCTCGTCATGTTTACTCACATAGCACCCTGAAGTGAAAAACCCAGGATATGTTTGGACTTCTCTCCATCTGAGGGAAAGGGGAGTAAACATGAACAATGCCATCACAAAGGGAAAGAGTGACAAAACCAAAAGCTTCCTTCCGTTCTTATAGCTTGCCTTTCTCAAAATAAGTTAGGCAACATCTAGGCTAGTGGTAATAACTAAAGAAAGGAGTGCAGCCTCATGCTGTCTTGCAATACGATGAACCCAATATCTTGAGGTATGTGGGTTTGTGTCCCACATAGTATACCACTATAGGTGGGCGTATCCCTAGCCCAATCTGGGGAGGGGGGGCTGGGACCTGAACCACGGGAGAACAGCAGTCGCCAGCATGCACCATTTCCTTGAGAGAAACGGAGGCTTGGTATTTTCAACCACCACCTGTAATATATCTGCGCGCGTATCTGGGTATTTATAGTAAATAACTTTCATAGCCAGCCCCAGGGCCTGACATTTGATAAGTGTAGCCAAAACAGTTATGAGTTGTCTAGCTTTGGAATAAAAAAAATAATCGAAATAAAACATCCTGTGTCAAGTTGTGATAACAGTGAAGGCGGTTCATTAGATGTACTGTGTGGGGAAGTGGGCCACTGTTCGCTCAGACTTGGAATCGCGATTCAAATTATTTTCTCTGCCAGCCCATGACATATACTAAATAAGTCGATAGGCTACTTATAATACTTCGTCGAGCAGTATAGGCCTACCAGAGAGCACTAGTCAATGCGTATATGTTTCTTCAGAAATAAAAACACATGCCATGCAGAATAACTTAAAAACTAAATCACCTCTCGGAGTAGAATTGCTGATTCCTAATGACGTTCAAGATCAGACGATGCATCGTCGATCGGCACAACCCTAATCTAGACTAAAATGTGAATTACCATGCATCTGAAGTGTGTCTGTGTCACTTACAAAATCTACCCGGTCCTCGGCCAGCCAGTGGAAGCACTTGAGGAAGAGCAGCAGCGTGAAGAGGGCCACGAAGCGTGGCGAGAAGTCGTCCCTGAACACGGTGAAGGCCAAGCAGGTCTCGGTCACAGCGTACCACGAGCGCTCGATTAGGTGCTGAGGGCATCAAGAGGTGGAGGTCAGGGTGTGGGCCATGGGGATGGCAATGATTCATACATCGTTGTGCTATAACCCATGAGTTGTTTAGGAATAGTAATAGGGAAGAAACTTTTTTTAAGCATTTTGGCAGATTATACATTGCAAATGCTACCACCTAGTGAGATTAAAGAGGTTTGTGTTCAAAGAGCCAAATTGAATCGCATTGCAAAGAGTCCTAAACTTTTGAATTGGCTCAGACCTGCATTTTGTCATTTTATATGCCTTTAAATAGTATATTATTTCCCTCCTTTATATCAATCTGCCATTCTTCTAAGTGACAAAGATCAGACCTTATTATATGTGGCAAATTGTCACACGTTTAATTAGGATCTGGGTAGGCATCAGCAATTGATATAGATTCTCTGCAAGCCTATTTAAGCCTAGTACTGCACCCGTATCTGATACTCGTATCGGCACATTCCCTTAAAATAAATACAATGGAAGTGTTGCTAGAACTGTACCTCCATCTCCGCAGCCCTCAGCTGGCCGAAGAACACCTTCCTCATGAACTTCCCCAGCAAAAACACAAGCACAAATGCTTGAATGTACAAGACCTGCAAAGGAAGACAAAGGAGCTACATTTAGAATAAGAGTAGATTTGGGATTTCCTGCACACTTTTCTGATTTGCAGATAACGATGAAGATAATTTCCCTCTGTTTTGTATTGGCAAGAATCTAACAATGCAGAGTATTACACCACTATTCTTCATACAGCAATACATTGTGCATTTTCCTCATACCTGCATATATTAAGATTGCAAAAACAATAGTCTACAATATTACAATACTATAAAATGCCTGTTTTGAACCAGGCATGAATACAAATTTGAATTGAGTTGGATCGACAGGGTACTCAACCAAACACCAGACTCACCGCCATGCTGGGGCTGCTTTTTGTAAGGTAGACCACCGTTGGGTAGAACTGGTGCTTGAGGAAGTAGGCATGGGCCACCACAGCCCCAGTCAGCACCAGACTGGTGGCCGTCACCAAGGCTGCTCGCACCATGATGGACGCCACTACAGAGCAGGCAGAATGGGGCAGCAGAAGGGGAATGGGAAACGTGGTAGAAATTAGCGTGAGATAAGTAGATGAGTAGCGTGAGAAAAGAGGATGATACTGATAAGCAAAGCTAACGTTGACCCTTGATGTGTCAAAAGAGAGATGCTGAATTTCAGTTAATCTGGCCCCAATATGAACAAGTCATGGACAACTTTGTGAGATTATAAAGAAGTTTCTATAGACCAGAGACTATGTGGTGCAAATGTAGTGGCAACATCTGAGGCCTAGGAAAGATGATTAGTACACATGTGCAGTAATTATATGGCAGAATATGTTGCAACAACATGCAACATTGCTGAATAACTGCAGCTACAGACAGGAAGCAGGGTTGGGTCTCAGTAAGTAAATCATTTGACAATGCATATAAACAACATTTTTAGTAGTTCAAAATTGACTTGACTTGGCTTAGTTGTTCTACTGTGCTAGTGTGTATGCGCATTGTACTTAGACATAATCTAAGCGTCAGAGCCTACGGTATTGATGTATAGTATATTCATAATAGTACGGTGGTCCAACTCAATGAGTCTCGCGTCTAATAGACGCGCAGCTGATTTATGAACTAACGTTTCTTTAACCGTATACTGACCAACAATATTGCTTAATATGGAAACGGATACTGCAACATGGTGAAAAATTGTGGCGAGCTGGCTAACCTTATATGTACGTGAGCTAGCTAGCTAATGCACCTAACGACAGGTAAGCTAAAGAACTACGAAGGCTAACCCTGTCCCAGTTTAGCAGCTAACATTTTAGCATCATGTTGACGTTGCTAACGTTTACTACATTATTTGTAAATTATTATGAAGGTGCTTTCTAAAACTAATAGTATCTAACTTCCTCTGTTGTTTGTCAAAATATGTGACCAAACTGCTAAGGTTAGCTGTCATTAGCGAGGGTAGGTAATGTTTCAGCTGTCAGTGTGCTGGTGCTATGTGCAGACTCACCTACTCCTCGATGTAGCTTGGTCTACCGAATACGTTCACTTTGGATAAAATATTAGATATTTATCCGACAGCGTGCTTATATATGATTATATTAGCTACTCCATTTCCACATTTGAGATTCCGTTTTTCGTGACATTTATTGCCTTCGCCCACAACAGTGTGAATACGTGTTTATCTTTGGCTTGCTCCGCCGAGTGGCCACCTCATATCCGGCGGCTCAGCCAATAGAGCGCACCGTCTCTTCTTTGTCGCGCGCACTCTTTAATGTAGAGCACAGCTCACTTGACATATTCGCTTTAAACAGTTCAGTATTCAACATTCACTGTGTAACATATTGGTGCACACTTGCTGTGCTATCGCATGCATTTGTTTGTTAGTTTACCGTAACGAAAGTTTCCATGGTCTGTTTTGTAAAGGTGATTCACGTTAGAATAGTTACGGTAAATACCAACGTGGACCAATAGGAAGTTGTAGAACTCGAAAGATTTTTTTTTCCTGTGATAGTAGCCTTCCATTGGGCAATCGTTTCAGAAATATACTGGAATGACTGAGAATAATATAAAACAGCTGACCGTCTATTGATAAAAATATGAAGCATAGAATGACGCGATTATATCAGTTAAACATTTTTTTATATATATTTACGCGATATAAACGAAAAAAAAACAGATCCTAGCATGTCGTGGATTGCAGCGATAGGCGGCATGGTTGCGTCATTAAATACACGTTCAGATTGCAATACAAGGAATGAGGCATATGGGCCTACCATTTATAAGCATATTGGGTGCTACTATTATTTATGCTTAGTTAGGTCTTTGTTAAAGTTATGCTTAGTTAATTATTAAAGTAAAAGCAATTGTAAAGTCATAACACCTTGAGTCAAACTGAAAACCAAGAAAGCATATAGAAAATAATAGGTATCCACAGATACTGTGAATACCTAATGAAACTTGTAACACAAATCACTAATGGAAAATCAAGCCTTTTGTAATAACCATCTTTCAGTTTTAAAAGGTTTGTTAATGAGGATGCAACTAGGAAAGGTTTTGAACATATGAGTCACCAGTTTCCTCATATATAATGCCAGCAATATATACTTTTAGTAATACATCGTTATGTATTGGCTGAAGCATTGAGTCGTAGCTAACAGTGACAGGTTTGCCTCTATACATTGTCATGATGGAGGTTGTGCCAACATTCCAGTCCAAAACGTCTTCTTTGATCAACATAGTGTATCTTACTACCAATTCTATGAGGTTCAAAAGGTATAGAATTATACTTAATTTCCAAGTGAACAAATGGTGATATAAATATCTGGCATTCCACACAATTCATAAAACCTTTTACTTTGACTGATTATCTATCCTATATACTCTCATATAAATACATTTTAAAACTACAGTATAGTCTAAATGGCCTAATTTATACAACAAATAAGTACATGAATGATAGTGTAGGCACACAATTTTAAATACTCTTCTTTTGAAACTCAAGGATCACTGTCAAAAAGTTCAAAACCCAAAGCAAAAAAAAACAAAACCACAGAAAGTTAAAAAATAATTACAGCAACAAATTGTCATTGATAACAAATAACCTGTTTATTTTATTGTGCTAATGAAGTCAGTTATGCTTTTGTACCCACACCTACATTTTGTATGCCTTCACAAGAGAAATTAAATAAA
Organism: Molva macrophthalma; assembly: GCA_027123675.1. Classification (NCBI taxonomy): domain Eukaryota; kingdom Metazoa; phylum Chordata; class Actinopteri; order Gadiformes; family Lotidae; genus Molva; species Molva macrophthalma. The sequence goes on from JAOPJO010000002.1 coordinate 4,981,061, forward strand.
GTCCACAAATGCACAATCTTGTTAATACAGTGAGTATGAAAGTACAGTCACTCATTCACTTGAACATGAAGGTACAAAGAGAATTGGCAAGTAATTTCCATTATATCACAAAAGACTACTTCCATTGCAATAGATGTAACATTCATCAGTTTATTAGCTTATGGCATGTTACAACATGCTCAATGATGGATCTCCCATATCAAAGACTGCCAGGTTGCCAAACATACTTTATTGAAAAGGCAGTCACTCTGTTTCTAGCAGTAGAGACTATAAAAAAGGAAGCATTTGTGAAATCGGAGTCTATTAGGAAACAATTATTTCTATAAATCACATGTCCATATCAGACTTTTATACAATGTATGGAAAATGAAAGTGTGCTGTAAAATTCCATTGTTGCCTAATGGGGAGAAAAATAATCTGTCTTTTAAAAACTACACATAGATAAATCATTTGTGGGAGAAAAAAAACACTAAAACCTGAAGCGGGGTCGGACACAGGCTTGGGAGCTGGGCCCTAAAGTTAGGCTGTTGGTCGGTAGTGCCTTCAAGCAGTAGTGTGTCCATGTCATTGCTGCTACGTGGGCCCTTCCTTTGTCTGCAGGGGGGTTCTCTCGCTACCCTGCACCGCTACTCGCTTTATCAAAACAGCTGGATCCAGGCTGTTGCCGCTTCTCTAGCCAAGACTTAAGATTCCCTCCCACAAGTAAGTGTAAACAGTTCAGCCGTTAAAAAAAAAAGAAAAAGACTACCGGTATCATTTTGACTCATCGCCAAGCTGCACCATATTAAAACAAGGGTCGTCTTCCCATAGGTACACACTGTGTGTGTGAAGATGTACGCACACCTTTTTATTCCCATCCGCATGTACTGTAGCAAAATATTTTGTTCAGATTTGCCATATTATTCATTTCAATTGAATGAAAACACGAAAGCTGAACAGATTAAATTTGAATCTATTTGAAGGTTTGGTAGTGGATTTTTTGTTCAATTATTGTTTACTATGTTTTAAATATCAAGTATTTGTACTGCGTACTGGGTAGGCTGACAGAAAGCATACTGTATACTCCTTTTTACACAAACTTTTTAAGTCACAGAAAATCTGTGGTGATGGCGATGGGTCAGAATAGCACCAATATTGTCCTTTTATATACCTTAAATTATAAATCAGCAAAAACACTTAAAAGTAACTGTTAAAAAAGGTGAAAAGGAACCCCCAAGCTCCCAAGGGATTATCATTAGGACACGGAGGAGATGGGGTTAAGAGGCGACCCCATTTGTGTCAGCACCTTGTCCAGCCACTGCAGAGGCCCGTGCAGGTGCACCTCAATCCAGCAGGGGGTGCTGGTGACATCCTGACGGTGGTACTCCGCTCCCCAGCCCTGTGAAATGAGTCAGAAATAATATCATTTGGAGAATGCTAGTAAAAACCTTATACAAACATACAGTCTACGGTACAAACCCATAATCCCCTAAATTACAAGACACTTGTGTGTGATTGGCTGAGTATTTCAAATGTACCTTAACGAAGCTCATCCTGATGGTGCACATCTTGGTGAGCTCGTACACGGCCTCAAAGCCGTGGTTGACGGACTGAGCCAGCAGCTGGGCAAACTCCTGGTTGTTGAAGATTTTGAGGCTGCAGCCACTGGGGATTTTGCACACGGTGGTGGTGTGGAAGCCGTGGTGGTAGTTGCAGTTGCGGCTCTGGACGAAGATGCTGGTGTCGCTAAGGCACTCTGCGTACACCTCTCCTCCCACGTAGTACAGGTGAACGCCTGGAGCAGGGGCGAGGGAGGGAGAAGGGGCTACAACATCAGCAACAGCACACAGAGCGATCATCGTTTCACACTACGGGTCCACGCGAGCGCAGCGCTACCTTTGCCGATGTGCCGGCGGGTGTTCTCGATGGTGGAGTTGCGGTTGACGTTGGACAGCAGGCCGAGGCAGAAGCGGTTCTTGTTGTTGGAGGGGTCGGTGAAGCCGTCCACCAGCACACTGGTGGAGGAGGCGTGGTAGGCCTCGCCCACACGGTTGTTGAGCTCGTAGTAGACGATGGAGCACCAGTGGCTGGGCTCCTCGTACTCCACCGGCTGCACATCTGGAGAACAGTTGGAGAGGAGCAGCATGTGAGTAGGACATTATCAAGTTGTCAATGTTGATCTTTGGTTAGAAATTAGTTAATGGTACAATATCCCCGTCGCAATACTGTCCTTACTCTCCACCCCTCTGTCTTAACCACTCCCGCGTAGCCTGGGGGGCCCATTTCTACACTGGTATAGTGGTAATGCAGTGACAGCCCTGTAGATGGCCCTGCGGCCAGGACAAAGGCAAATACTGGTTCCTTGGTGTAAGGGAAGCAGTAGTATCACAGAACGCATATCGGCTGACTTCCAAAGGTCTGTGTGGCGGATCGCCTCGCGCTTCCTGCTTAGATCAGATGTTTTCCTCGATCTCCAACGTACCCGCTGTTCCAATTTTGGAATCAACAAGAAGCTTATATCAGCCAATCATCTTGGGGGCTGAGGAAACAGAGTATCCTAGCAGGAAGTGTTTTAGCGATTGTTGGACAACGCAAGACATTTACATATCAAGCCACAGTATGGCCACATATATCAAACGTGATTGGCTACATAGTCTGATGGTTGTGATTGGTCAGATCATCCACAGTCGACATCACCTTTAACGATGCTGAAGCAGCACAGCTGCTGCGGTTATATACTGCTCCTTTAATGTGCAACCACTGGTGCTCAGAGCTCGAGGGATCAAGGGAAAGGATTCGCATCCAGCCTTCGATTGTTCTACGAACAATGGTCGCCAAGGTGAAGACCACAAATGGAATGATGATTCATTCATGTGTCATGGCAAAGATTTTTAATAAGTTTGCATTTCTAATGCTGTAACAGTCTGTAAAAGCCATTTACAAGGCAGACTTTCTTTAAACTCACCTGGCTTCGTTCTAAGCTGGTTCGGAAGAACCACTACCACAAGATGTCCAACTACAGTTAAAACATGCACATTTATTTAATGCCAAAATGGCAAACTTAATTCCTTTACCTACAGAAGCAAAAACCTGTCACATTATGCTTATCAGGTAAATGTTGGTAGAACTATTTAACAAATTGCAGACAAGCAGTTGGCACGGGATTAAGACCGGCAATTATTACAAATCACTTGTTTAAACTTGTTATGGCAAAAAGGCAGAGATGAGGTGAGGATATCGCTTTCCCTCATCCCTTCTTGAAATGATTAAACAAGTCTTTGGCGTGTAGTCATTCGAGGCAGATGTATAGTCACACAGAACGCCAGAACATGAAGAGACACATGTCGACCATCTATCCGTTACAAATCAATTTAATCTTGCTCTGACAAGAGCATAAACCAGAAGATGAGCCATGGCCGAATGACGATGTGTCTCCAATTACAAGTCTCCACAGGGAATGGTTTAGTTCAGTCCAAACTGAACTAAACAGAGCACGGGCGATGACATTTTGGACCAAGTGAATGTTTGTAAAAATGCCAAACACCACAAAAGCACTACAGCAACTGTTCCAAGATCTTTAAATAATGTGCTTTGTATCTGATGCGGACACAAGTCAAGAGGTCGCCAGACTGGGCGTTTGCATTTCAGGATTGTAAAACATCAACACCAGACACTGAATCATGAGATTCCAGATGAGTCTTTGGACCACCTCATACAAAGTGTTGACGGAGCTGATCACATCTGTACCGTTTTGTCTGCCCTTCTTTCACAAGAGAGATCTGACCTATTATTTGGAACTTGGCCGACAGAATATCTAAGCGCTAGTGGGAAAAGTACTATATTTAAACTATACCTCCTAAAATGCCTGCATATAAAAGGAAAACCTTAAATGTGTTTGTCCACTCAAAGCTTAAACATGACATCTGCACCTCAGAGACTAATCAAACGGGCTAATGGCCAACACTCTCAAATGCAGCGTTTTGTTGTCTCAGCAGAATCGATGTCCACCATAGCATGATAAGGATGTGCTGTGGGGGATTTTGGCCTCCGCTGGTCTCTCACCTCCTCTGGGCATGTTCAGAGGCACCGCGCTGTTGCTGCTGGTCTCCATGGACTGGCTGTCTGGGCCCATCTGCTCATCAGGGGGCATGTACGCCGGGGGCGGGGTGTCAGCTGAAACACACACATCACACACTTTAGAGGAGACAGTTGTTGCTGCAGGCATATGGTAGCCTTCACTCACACACACACATACACGCACCCGATCGGGATCTGTCCTCCGGATATGGTGTCAGATTTTACACATCCGTCACTTGCTAAAGCAACCGTTCCCGGCAGAAGTGTAACTGGAGATTTTTCAAAGCTCCCTGAGGAAAACGTAGTTGTTTTGACAAATTAATGGCTCTAAATGGATCAGAATGTTCATCAGTGGCAGAGGCTATTCTGCACAAATTAAGCCCAACTGGAACTGTAAGCTGATGCCATTAAAGCGCAGCTTCTTTCTGCCTGACTGCCTGATGACGGAAGAGGCCTACATCAGCAGATCTGGCCTGCAGCCCAACGGAACAATAACCCCACTCACCACCACACATAGAAGCCCACGCACTCAAAATCACAAGTGTTAATGGTTAATTTCGTTTGAGCACTTAAGAGGGGACCATCTGTGTGGCTGGTCAAACAAGGGCATATAAGCAGTCCTCTTAGTTATTTGTTGCTAATCAAACCAGGCCATATAAGATGTCCTCTAAGGTCATGGTAAATCCATTGTCATGAAACTCGAGATTGGGTACTTTCCCTTATAGAAATGAATCTGTATTTTATAAATTGGGGAAAGCTTTGATCCACAATTTAGTGTTCTTTTCCCATAATCTAGAGTGCCCCCTACCACCAAAGATCTTCCATCTTCCTATTGTTTTTAACTAGGAATAGAATCAGATTGCCCAAGATTAGGTTCCTAATCAAAACTCATACAGCAACAAGTATTAGGGGAACATATAAGGGCAAATATTGCATATATACACGCATATTCACGGATAGTGCATATGCGTGAATATAGAGTAGGGCTGAATGATTATTGATCGAATTCAAACCGACATCGCAATGTAATAGAACGCAATTTTCAAATCGCAAAGGCTGCGACGTGTTTGTTTTAATGTTACACAATCGAACCAATCAGAGGGTCCGAATCGGAAACAGCGGGCAGCGTGGGGTTCACGTGTACACAACGCTACCCTGCACTCACGTGACATGCGAGTGAGAGACGTAGATGAAGAAAACAACTTGCCACGCTGCGCTTTGCTGATGTTGACATTAAAAAAAAAAAACCCCGACCACCAGTGTGTCAAGTAGGCTGAATATACCACCCAGCAGGGATCACTGACCCAAATGTTCCAGAGTATATATGAACCAGATTCAAAACTGCACCTTGAAGTTACTAAGGCGATAGCGGAGTTCATAGGGCAATACATGATGCCCCTCAACACGGTGACGAAGGCCGGTTTACGGCTTTGGTAAAGACACTGGATAAACGGTACAGCGGAGCTATTTAAAACATGAGGCAGAGAGCTGAGCTTTGGTAAAGACACTGGATAAACGGTACAGCGGAGCTATTTAAAACATGCAGGGAGAGAGCTGAGCTTTGGTAAAGACACTGGATAAACGGTACAGCGGAGCTATTTAAAACATGCAGGGAGAGAGTTGCAGCGGAGCTGAAAACAGCTGAGTTTTTTGCTACTACCACGGACATGTGGTAGAGGGTAGAGATACATATTTGTTCTTTTTTATATTTCTGCACTTTAGTTTGTGTGATTTATTACTGTTACTGACTGGAGATCAGTAAGATTCGTATTTATTTTTCTTTTACAATTCAATAGTTAAATAAAGATGTTATAATATAAATTCATGAATCAATTCATCTCATTTCATCTCAACACGTAGGCCTGGCGTACAGGAAAGAGCAGTTTATATGTTGACTGTTTCCAATGTTGTGTTGGTCATACTAATGATGTTTTGCTTGTGTTAAGTGAATAATACAGAAGATAGGGAACTTTAAAAAGAAAAATCGCAATATTAGTCCAAAAAAAAAAAATCGGAATTCGATTATTTTCCCAAATCGTTCAGCCCCAATATAGAGTAAACATGCAAAACCAGGGGTTTTCCTGCCTCAGAATGGGCCTTTAGGGAAGACTACACACAGCAGTGAGCATGATCGGTCCACGTACAGTAAAGGAGTCTATTACCTTATTTAACACAAATCTTTGCATTTTTCTGTTATCAATTTCCATTTGATGAACAAAAATATATATTATGCTTGAGTAAATGAAACCCCAACTAAACAAAACTGGTATAAAAAATGATTTGATTACAACTTTGGATGGACCAGGCTGGTGCCGACCCAAATGACTAAACATTTGTAATCATGTACCTATTTATGAAAGCAAATATTCATTTGTAATTCCGCTGCGTGGCTAAGGTTGTTAGTGTTTAAAAATCAAAGGCTGTGAAGCTTTTTCCTAAGACCATAATGTCTAACCCTAACCCAAATAGGAAAATAACTCCATAGCTACTATCCCGATCTCTCCTCCCACCCTCTCTTCCACCTGCTCTCCATCCTTCTCCTCGTCTCTCCATCTCATTTATGCCTTGGTGCCAATGTTATACAGCCCAGTGAAAGCAGGAGTGGTCTGTGCAGCTACCTGTGCAACTAGTGTAACATGGGGCTTTGAATCTTGCCCAATGCCCACTGATTATATTCTGCTTACTCACTCACCTCTTCTGCATGTAAAAAATAAATAATCAAATGTAATAGCCAATTAAAGGTTGGTAAATGAAGAGGTTTCTCTCCATAAACTAAATGAGGCGTTTAATAAGAACAGATTTAATTTAAATCTGCCAGACACAGATTATTAAATTGAGTTTGACTATTTGTGTAATTTACCTGGTTGCCTACTCATTGCACAGGCTACTCTGGCTATATCGCGTACCTTCGGTATTGCAACTTGTTTAATGTTTTATTAGACAATAACAATGGAAGCGGGAAAATGTATTTGCCGATTGAAAGACTAACACATTGAAGGCAGAAGACAAGCACAGTCTCATGTAATCGTTTCATTGCAGGAGCAGTTTCAAAAGAAAAATAATCATGTAGTCCACATGTTTTTTATGTTGCAATGAAACTATTAAGTTATCCATCAAGTCTACGTTGTACTGTCCTTTCCCTGCCAAACAATGTAATAACTCGTTTAGCTTTTTGAGACAATTGCTTTTTTTAAAGATTGTCGTTGGGGAGCCTGGGCCAATCAAGGCTGGAGTTGTAGATCTCTCATTAGAGAGAACATGAAATATTCCCCTTGTGAAGCATAAGTTCTCTTAATAGTAAGGCTATTAGAATAATTATTTTCTCTTGCCAATGACTAATATGTAAGGCTAATGCAATTGTCTATTCAAAAGGTGCGGTAGGTAAGAGCTATAGGCCTACTTCTGAGTGTAATTTGTTAGATATGTCATAGCCAACCATCAGCTATTAGTGAGTGAAATGTTAGAATATCTAGTGGACTGTGCTGTATGAGTCAATTTAACTTTTAGACCGCTCCCGCCTCATTTATGACCAATCAAGCATCTCTTCTCTGATTTGCTTGTGGAATCCATCTTGCCGGTCAATCGTGTGCACAACCAGCGTTATTATAGCTCCCTCACAGGTGAATCAATTCAACACTTCTTAATGGCGGAGAAACTTAGGTAGGGAGGGAGTGGTTTTATTTACGTATTTAAGTCATGATTGACTGAGAATTCAAATCTACGATGATTCTACTTTTCAAAACTTCTTTCTCCAAAGCATTTCCACTAAAGGTTTTTTTGTGGGAAACACCTCTACACCCTAACTCACGACTCCCTGATAAAATACAGCAATTTTTTTATCTAGCAAATGAATATTAGTTAAACACTACAAAAAAATGGGTCAAATACATAAAAATATACATGTACTTGGTATTCGGCTTGTGTTTTGTGAAACTTGCCTACGGATTTGAATGTAGGCAACACGTATCGAAGGTCTTTGTGGCATCAAGCTACCAAACCTCAGCTGCCACAGCGCTGAATCTAAGCTAGGAACTGGATCACGCAGGAGGTTAGGGCGGGGCGTCAGTATCTCAACGCCCTGACCCAGAGGAAGCGTGTGTGAGCGTGCATGCGTGTGAGCGTGCGTGCGTGCGCGAGCGTGCGTGTGTGAGCGTGCACGTGTGCGCAGGCTGCGTACCGGGGAGTTGGAATGGACTGGAAGGCCCCGAGCTGGCGGGGGAGTTGGGGTAGGTCCCGCTGCTGGCCGGAGACGGCGGGTAAGGGGAGTTGGGGGAGACGGGGAAGGACCCTCCACCCCCGCCACCGCTGCCCGCGCTGTGTGGCTGCTGGAAGGACTCGGGGAAGGTGGCGTTCAGGGGCATGTGGGGCTCGTTGTGGGTTAGGTTGCGGAACTGCACCAGGAGGCTGTGCTGTGGGTTGAACTCGCTGTGGCGTGGCACCAGCACCGGAGGAAGCACTGGGGTGGAAACACAGAAACAAGACTACTGAGTAATTCATCATCAATCATCAAGTGGGGGGAAAGCCAACAGCAGAGTGCCTAAACGTGTGAGGACTATGGCTGCAACTCACCATTATTATTTTAAGAACGGGTTTTTTTGACTCATCAATTTGGTCAATGCCATACATAATAGAAAACGTAGTCCATGGCCAAGGACCCCGATGAATACAAATTCCTCATACTCTTCCAAAGCGTCGTTCTTTATACACCTTCAAGAACATTTGAGTGCGAGGAAGAAACCGCACATGCACAAGGGTTTGTTTACTTCTGTTGCCCTGGTGTCGTTTAATAAAGCTGTTTGAGGAAGGATGCAGACATCACAGTGATAAATCTGCTGAGCAAAGCAACAGGACAGCTACTGGTTGAAATGCGTTTTTGGAGAAAAGAAAATGGCACATATCTGCTGTTTGTTAGGCAGACAATATTTATGCTCCGAAGGAAAAAGTATTGTTGCTTTTGGGCTATTTTCCTGTTGATACATTACTTTATTATACTATTTATAACATTTATATTATTGTTTTGCCCAAAATATTTTTAGACGGTTTATTTTTCATATTAAAAAAATTATATTTCATGGCACATGACACAAACATGATTAAATTCCTTACAGACCATAAAGGCCTTGCTGAATACTTATCTAGTTGGAGACGTAACGTAGGCCAAGCATTATTGCGACCTTGAGCTCAGGGGAATTTTCCCAACCTCGATTTTAATTGACAATCACTAAGCTTATCAAAGAGAGTTCGTACATCTTCATCCAAGGCCGCTCTACCATAACTAGCCAGTGACAACAAACTTCAGTTTTAATGTTGCCCCAGTGTGCAGTCAGCAGCCTGCTCCTGCCCAACTGGTCAGTAGCGAGCCAGCAACACCCGAGTGACATGAGGTCAACTGACGTTAGCCACGGCCAACATCAGGGTTGCTATAGCTAGCGTAACTTACTAGCGTCTGTGGTGTATAGTGTGAGCAAGGGAGAGATAGGGAGCTGGTGATGGCAGCATTGGCGGGAAAAGCTTTTTGGAGTGCAGTGGCGGAAGAGTGGAGAGTGGAATGGACATTTAGAAAGCCTCTTTACGCTGCCACACCCCATCTGAAGTGCCTGAGCCATATAATCCAATAAGATGAGGAAAAAAAGAAAAAACAAGCTAGTTATATTGATTTTCTGTGATGGGCCAGGGATTGGCTGGATTGGAGCGGTGTGATTGAGGATCTCTTCACCAGGACCGGGCTGCAGCCCTGAGGTGTATGCAGTCCCACTCTAGGGCCACTCTTTGTGAGTGTGCAATGAGAGATAATAAAATAACAAAGAAAATGATGGATTACAATGCGTTCCTCATTAACCAAACATTTAATGTAGCTGTTCTTGCCCATGTTAAAATGATGCAATAAGAACCCCTAAAGAGCTGGTGATATTGTCAAGAATCATTAAATCCTCGCTTCATGCTATACTTCCAACACAAAGCTAAGGATTGTCACGAAAACACAGCCTTCCCTACTGTCGGAAGTGAATTTGGGTCATGTACAAAAATAGAATAAAATAAAAAAAGACAAGCAGCCTGTGTGTGTGTGTGTGTGAGTGTGTGTGTGTCTGTGTGTGAGAGAGACAACAGTCTGCCACAAACAACATCCTTCTGCCAACCCGTGTTATAGCCTCCGTTTTATAAAGCGTGCACCAGGAGCCATGACCTACCAGGACTCTCCACCCGCTTGTAGTGGTAGGGGTTGATGCAGACCTCCTTCTGCTTGGAGCCAAACGGGTACTCGCACACCTCCAGCGGCTTCAGCTCGTGGTGGGACTGCAGGTCGGGCCAGCGCCACACGCGGCAGTAGATGACGTGAGGAAGCCCCTTCCTGTGGGACACCTGCAGCCGGCCGTCCAGCGAGCGCGGGATGGTGACGCACTTGCTGGGCTGCCCGGGGCTGCTCAGCGCCTTCTCCAGGTCCTCCATGGCCCCCTTCTTCTTCTTGAGCTTCTTGACCAGCGCGTCCACCGCCTTCTCCGCCCACTTCTCCTCCTCGTCGCCCTGCTTCCAGCCCAGCAGCCGCTTCACGGCCGGGCTGGTGAAGGAGAAGAGGCTCGACATCGTGGTCATGCCGACGGGCTCAAGGGGGCGGGGGGGGGGAGGGGACGGATGGATGGCGGAGCAGGAGGCCCGGACCGGATTACGCCGTTGATCCGGGCGCGCGGCGCGGCACGGTATGTAGCCCCCCGGTGAC
>JAOPJO010000002.1:4991931-5004965 GCA_027123675.1 Molva macrophthalma
TAAGGAGAAGGTCGTCTCAGTAAAGGAGAAGGGTCGAGGAGCACAGCAGACAGGGGAGAGAGAGAAGGGGGGGAGATGGGAGGGTGGAGGAAGAGGGGAAGGGAGGGTAACGTTCGATGTAACGGTAGTACTTGTGGGCTGCCATTTTGACCTGACTGAGACTGCCCCCTCGTTTCCTTTCATTTGGATTACCGCTTGGAGCACCCCGCTCTTGACAATGGGCCGAGAGGATCTTAGGGAAGTTTATTTCAGCCCGGCAGCCCCATTGATATCACAATCACTTGTACAAGAGTAGCCCTGAGGACACACATCCAAGAGCAGTAAAGGGAGAGGGAGCGAGTGAAGACGGTTCTAGATGGGCACAAAAAATAGTCTTACAATGTAGTTCTATACAATGCAATACAAGTAAAGATAATAGATAAATATCATTTAGCAATTGACTCACATGTATCAACAAAATTTGTATTTATTTGGACCAGTTTTGTTGTTCTTTTGTTGTAATAAAATGATCAGCATTCATAAGAAAAAAAAAATGAAAGTTACGACTTTGATTTGACAGTTTACCACATGTCTATGAATAAAATATAATAATGTTGGTCAATAAAAGAAAGTATAATGATAAAATGGGTATTGGGGAAGCAGCACCACAAGCCACAGGATTAAGGACTCCAAACGGTTTCCCTCCTTAGGAAATGTCTTTGGCTGCGCTCCATCAGATGGTAGCATCCTACCCATCTGTACGCCGGGCCCCGGGGGGGGGGGGGGGGGCGGGGACGGATGGATGGCGGAGCAGGAAGACCGGACCGGCAGACGCCGTTGATCCGGGCGAGCGGCGCGTCACGGTATGTAGCGCCCAGGTGACAACCGTCCAACTACAGTCAGACGGCTTTCAGCAGTCAAGTGGGGAAAATATGCGCGTGCGTATCGGGGGGCCCGGTGGAGACGACGGGCCGGGTGGGTGGGTCCGGGGGGGGCGGGGCATGGGGTAACGTAGCAGAGTCTCTAGCCTCTTGTCCGACCAAGGACAGGAAGCACGGGGAGGGAAGGGAGGCAGCAAGCAGGACGCAGCTGCCGCCGCTCAGGAAGGGCCCGCAGCGGGCTGGAGGGGCCGGGTCACCACCAGCCTGTGAGGGGAGGGGAGTGTGTGTGTGTGAGTAGGGCGGGGAGGGGAGTGTGTGTGTGTGTGAGTAGGGCGGGGAGGGGAGTGTGAGTGTGTGTGCGTGCGTGAGTAGGGAGGGGAGTGTGTGTGTGTGTGAGTAGGGCGGGGAGTGTGTGTGTGTGTGTGTGTGTGTGTGTGCGTGCGTGAGTAGGGAGGGGAGTGTGTGTGTGTGTGTGTGTGTGTGTGTGTGCGTGCGTGAGTAGGGAGGGGAGTGTGTGCGTGCGTGAGTAGGGAGGGGAGTGTGTGTGTGTGTGTGTGTGTGGGGGGGGAGTAGGGAGGGGAAGGCAGTTTTGGACGCCGAGGGATGAGCTTCAGAGTGCCGTAGTGTGTCCTACTAATACAATATACACTAGCCTCGGCAAATGGACAAAAAATAAATAAAAAATGAAAAAGTGAAGATGCGCCCTCATGCAACTTCTCCCAGTTTCTCCTGCTGTCCCTTTGTTCCGATTGGACCACCGGTGCCCACCTCTGTCAGCGTTTTACTCCATGTGTTTCCTGTTGAATGACATGAGGAAAAGCATTAAAATATATTGATAAAGAAAATGTTGCTATAAATGGCCTGAGGCTACATGTGTGATGGGTGTGACAAATAAAATGTAGAAAGAAATGAACAGCCCTCTGATTTTCCATGGTATCAACATAGTGGCGTAGTGTTGCTGCAGCAGGCTGACTCAGTTATTACTTGACTGTATTTCACAAATCATAAAACAGTCATAGTTAGGGAAAGCCCAACTCATGCAATCTTTTAGTCTTGGCCTTACCGGGCATTGAGTTTGAAATGATGGCAAAAGATTACATTTGTGCGGATACTGCATTGTCAAACATTATAGCACTAGAATGGTGAATCATTTGAGAAACGCCACTTCAAAAGCCATCATGGTGAACTAGCATTGCGACAGAAAGGCACTCCCTCAAAATCAACTGGGTAAAATCAGGTAGCCCAATGTCAAGTCCACTCCAAACAACTCTCTATTCAACCAAACTCAACAAATAAAGGAGGAGTCAGTATGTAACTGGCGCCCCGGGCAAGTCAAGCAGCGGCCCAGACAAAGGACAGGACAGATGCGGCAGGACAGACGGCCGGCTGTATCCTGCTCCCAGGAGCGGCAGCAGCTGTGCCGCGTCTTGCCTGTGAAGAGGGGGACGCACTTCGGCCACCAAAGAGGATGTGACCACAAAGGGCCGCTTCCTCCATCATCCCATCTCTTCCCTCCATTCCAGCTCACAGCTGTCCCCAGCACGGCGCTCCGCTCTCACGCCTCATTGTTCTGCGTTTTGCAGGAAGCCAGGAGGAAACCTCCCTAAAGTAGGACAGCGAGCTCCAAACAAAACAATGTTGGTCGCTTCCCCCTTGTCCTCCAAAACACGCTCTTAACAATCATTTCGACACTTATTAGTAACAAAGGCCAGGCCCACGAAGGAGGTACGTTAGATTCCCATTGATTCACCATTTCCTTGTACAGGCAGGGTGCTGCAACGAGGGGAAACCTATTAAAATTGGTCCAATTAAAGTAGTCACACCCCGAACAAAAGTGCTGACCCAAAGTCCTTGATTAGATAACATTCACACCGAGATGATCATCTGCCAGATACACCTATTGAAAAATCGAAACCCAAACCATACGTCCCTGCACAACGAAATCCATTCAGAAAGGATGTATTTCGAAAGATATTAACTAATCAACTTGTAGGCTTGGACAGGTAGGTTATACCACTACAACCAAGCAACAGTTACAAACGAATGTCTTCATCATTAAGAATAATTATCAAGTAAAGGTACTTATATGCAAACAGTACAACTAGGGCAACTCATCATGCCTTACACTAACGTTATGTGGTTGGTTAAGGAACATCCCATCAGCCTGTTTATTAGATAATCAATGTCGCTTTCATTCGCTTCGTTCATGCTAATGTGGGTTTATTTTGTATATAATACAAAGGCATATTTGAGGTACACAAAAACAAGAAATATGTTAATACCAAAGTACGTGTAACAAAGTACAGAAATTATTTATACACTGATACGTGTCCTGTAACTCCTAATAGTGCGTGATTAAGCTGACAAAAGAGTTACGATTTCAGTAAAACCATCCCACACACCTCTGCACTGAGGGGTGTGGGGTCCGGGAAGCCTCGACTATGGAAGATGATCCGTGACAATTCACAAAATCAAAGGAGAACATCAAAAATAACCAGTACAATATCAAAATATTAAACATTTCCCTTTCCCTTTCTTTCCCATTATCTAAAAGATAATGCTAAAGTCATTCAGACCACCCAGGTAAATAGAGTAAGATTAAGCCAACAGCCCAAAACAGTGGTTGCTAACTAGCTTAGCTAATAAAACACGCCAATATCAACATTATCTATGGTCATCAGAGACTGCCACACTCTAGCAACTTTTTGTTGGAGTAGTTTAGTACTCTTACACGTTTCTAAGACACCGTTTACCTCTCATTCAAGTACAAAAACAAACTGTTTGACTCTACATTGGATAACTTGCCCCCTTCCTCCTCCTCCTCCATTCCACAGAAACTTTTCCAGCCGCTCGGCTGAGCTAACGCTACACGGAGCTAGCTAGCCCTGCACGGCAGTGACGAGTTGTATCCCGAGGATGTACCCGCAGTCTGCCTTTTGAAACTTGAATACACACAAAATGTTGAATAACATACCGTCATATATTTACACAAAATTACCCTGAGTGATTTGTCTTCTGGCTGGATAGTCCTGGGTTACTTTCTCTTATAAGAGCTCTTTCTGTTTCCCAGCTCTTTCCCCTCAATAAGCCATGCCATGTCCTAGTGGTGGGCAGGAGCAGACTGAAGATGCGGAGTGCATATCCTTCCGCTAAACGGAGAAACTAGACCTCTCTTTGATGTGCTGTTCAATATTTTGCTTTCATTGCCAAAAATGTCCATTGTAATTTGCTTGAAAGAGCAACAAATACACCAAATATAAGTACATTTAGTATTTGGTAAAACACGAACATGAGATAGTATATTACGATTAGAGTTTCCGTCAAAGAACTCAACTTTTCACCTGCATAGTTACATATTATAAGTACGTATGTCTGCAGCTCAACTAAAATCGACGTAGTTACGTTACAAACCTAACGTCATAATATTCAACGAAATCATTTGAATTCTTACATGTTGGCTGTGCTGCGCCACGGGAACGTCTCACAAGTTCTTGGCTCCACTCTGTCTCGAGCGTTGCAGCGTTTATATTGTTAGGCAGATGTCGCTTGTTTTGTCAAACTCCTCAATAATTTAAATATCAATCAAGAGTTTCATTGGTTTCCGAAACGGCTGTAGAAATCCTTAACACTTTCATTCGTTACAGGGAAATCAGTGGACAAGATTTCGGCTATGTGTCTCCTATCAATCTTCTGATTATATGTACAAATACAGTCTGCAAGTCATAAATTCCACCACTAGTAGGAAACCTAAACATGTTTTTGTTAACTAGCAGAATTTCGGTCTTATTTGTATGTAGTTACTATATAACAATTAACTTGAAATGAACAGCTTTATAAAAACACAGTTTAGATTGATTGCAATAACCTACCTCGCCGACCACTATACTATACACATTAGATGCAGTAGGCCGATAAACCTTTAATACTGGCTACATAAACAGATAAAGACAGCGTTAGATCTCCAAAGTGTCACTTTAAATAATGCATGATATTGTCTTCCTGATATTTTTATTTTTCATAACTCTTAAACCCATACCGTTTATACCAAACTTGCTGATAAAGCTATTGATGGAGAAATTGGATAAGGAGCGATCAAAACTCCCTTGCCCCAAGTGGTGGATTTGAACAAAAACCTTTAGCAAAACAAAAAATGTAACTCCAACAGACTCAAAACTAACAATAAAAAATGAACATTACATTTTGGTTTCAAAATCTTAAGAAACCTAATAGCTTGTGTTTAGCCGAAGGCTTCTACCAGGCCTGCTGTTGTATACATGATTAGACTTCCAGCCGTAGTATCCCAGAATGTGGTGCTGTGGCTGCCATTCATCAACCACAATGGTTAGGACATGTCTCTCAGTCAACTCTTCTGGACCGCTGCAAGGGTTTTTTCAATTAGGTTGTGCTGAAGCATCCAAGGTGAGGTGAAACCCAAGATGAAGGGCCTTCAGCCTACTGCTGTTGTCTGCTCAAAATAAACCAACCATCTATGTTTTACAGTCAATACTGCATAATGGTTAATGTTGTGTCTATGTTAACCTTACAATATACACCGACACAATATCATGAAACTTATTTGGACAGTTAAAAAGACACACAAAGGTCCATTCCATGTCTGATTATCGTTTGTGAATACTTGAGGGGTATACCTCACATAAGAAAAATGGCACAAAGTTAACATTTGTTAACTTTATAGCTCATAAGAATGCTGTGGTTGCAGCAGACTACTGGCCAGTACTGCAGGCTACAGCTTCGTCTCTTATAGATTTCAGATCGATTAAATTATTAGTCTAATGACATCTAATTGCTTCTCATTCGCTGTAGATTTGGTTGAAGTCCTGCAGCCTATCCATCAGGCACCATTGTAATGTATAAGAACAATAATTGATGCCAGAACGAAGTAATGAGACTGTCAACCTTTCAGTTGAATGACTTATGAAAGAAAATTGAAAAGATCTGTGTGCTATTGCATTCCCCACATGCACATCACTATTCTATTGCATTAAAAGCCTAATACCAATAACACTTAAATTTATTGTGATTTACTGTCAGTATTGTGTTCTAACGCTAAGTGTGACAAGGAATACAAATGACATTCTTGTATACAGAAAAATGATAAGAGCCAAATGTCAAACCTGTCGAAAGATGAAAGTGAATGTGTTTCAAAATGATCAGAATCTTGTTCTTAAAATACAGAGTACACACCATCTTTACAAACATGCTATTAAATAGTGACTAACTGTGTCTGCCTGAAAATCAAGCAACTTCACTACAAAAGGAAGCACATCTTATCAGGTCACTTTTTGTCAAACATTAGAAAAGAAAGGGTGGTCCTGTAAAAGAACAAATAAAAAGCTACACCTGTACATCAGAGGATGAAGTGCATTTCATTATGCACCTCATCTGCCTGTCAGTGTAAATGCAATCCCAATGTTTATCTACTTTAAATGAACTTTGTAGGTGCTAATTACTTGGTTAATAAAGATAACCAATCAAGGCTTTTAAATCAAATTCTGATTCATCAGGATATTGTGAGAAATGAGAGGCCTTAACACCTTTAACTCACTAATTTAAACTTTAAAATAATATATTCCCCACATAAACATCTCAATTTCAAAATGTGATACACAATAACCAAGTTATTGCCCAGATGTAAATTACACTTGATGAAAATGTTTAACAATGACTTTGTATCCTGCTGCCAAACTGGGCTTAAATAGGCGAAGGTGAAATGCCCTTGAATTGCTCTGTGGAAGTGAATTGGATAACTCCCAATTCTATGTTCCTAACAGAAGCTCAATGGAGGCGTCAGCTAGAATGTCCTGGATTGAAACTAGATAGAAAATCTATCATGATGATCAGATATGGAGACGATCAAAAGTATCTCAGAAATAATAATACAATTAAATATTAAGAAAATAAATGGTCGTACATTTATTTTGTCCAGCAAACCCATTTTAGCAGGTCCAGTGTAAAGTCTCGGGTCACTTGATAGTTAATTCCCAGTGCTGAAAAAAGGCTGGATTGTAGCAAAGTAATCGA
This sequence comes from Molva macrophthalma, assembly GCA_027123675.1. NCBI lineage: Eukaryota > Metazoa > Chordata > Actinopteri > Gadiformes > Lotidae > Molva > Molva macrophthalma. The sequence goes on from JAOPJO010000002.1 coordinate 4,998,834, forward strand.
TAATAATGTGGAAATAAATGCAAGGCAAGAACTATTGTAAGCCTCAAATACATGTTTTTGCTCCCTACCAGACAGACAGACAGACAGACATCTTTCACTAGTAAACATGGTATGCTGAAATCAAACTCTCTGTATCAACATTACAGAACAGAGAAGTATTAGAGTAGAGTTGTTTAATGGCATCAAGTATGCAAGATCTACCCCGGACACTTTGGATAGTGAGCTATGGAGACAGTTGCCCATCACCATTCAATCAGTTGGTGCCATTAGCCAGTGGGTGTCCTTATTATGGTCCAAACTAACTGGCATCACATGTTGCATGGGCAATCCATTGTTGGTTATTCTGTCTGTCAGAATCAAAATGACAGAAAATAGCAATTCATTCCCAAAAGGTTAAAACAATACCTTTTTGAGGTTCTATTTAAATGTCTAAAAACACACATGGAATATGGTATGCCAGTGTTTAGGTTAGTCCGGACGTTCTCCCAATATAAACGCTTTACACAGGGAAGGCCCAGAGGACTCGGTTTCCAGTTGGCTAAAGTAATCCCATTCATTGATTACTTTAAGCCTGATAGGCGACTGAAGAGGAAGCCAAGAGGAAAGCACGCACAGCAAAGTCAGAGGTATCTAGATCTATTATAAGGATTCATTCTACACAATGCATTTAACAGTAAGAATACATGATAAAAGTTGACAAAGGAAATGTGGTCCCCAAAAACCCTTACAATTTTTTGGTAGCTGGAAATAAGTACGCAATGTGGAAATGTACAAAGAAAGATTTGTGTGAAATTCAAAGAGTTAGAAAATGTTGATGGCTGGACAATCTTTGATTAGATAGAGTAAGGTTTTGCACTTCATCGAAAAGCATTGAAATTAAACCAAAATAAACTGTGCACTGAGGATAGTAGACTGATTTGATACTTGTATTCAACCTGCTGTGTATATTCAAAAGCAGTTATGCTCTTTGTCCTTTACTTTAATGTTCCCTCCAATGGATATTGAACGCGTTATGTTGCAATACATAAAAAGGTAGAACAATGAAGTAAAGTAAAGGCACTGAAAAGTAGGTGTATGATGGTCAAGCCTTAATAGACCTTTTCTGTTTGTGTTTCACACGTACACAAGACAGAAAGTAAGCATTTGAAATGTGGAGGAATCAGAATCTGATTGGTCCAGGCAAAAGAAGCTGGTGGGGGGTCCTCGAGGCCAAGAAGGCCACACAAAACGCACTTATGGATGGGGGCGGGGCTGGACACTATCTGCCCTGCCCGTCTAATTGGATACTGCCGTCGCTCTCAGTGGGTGTGTCCAGAACAGGGTTAACGAAACCCTCAAACTCAGAGTCCTCGTTCTCCTCGGCGTGCACGCCGCTCACAAAGTCATTCTCCCACTCCAGCCCTGTGGAGTCCTCGGAGGCCGAGGGGGGCCCGCTGTGGGCCTGCCGGACCCCCGGCCTGAGGGCCGCTCGCAGGATGTCCTCCTCCGTCCGGGACCGCTCCCACGCTGGAATGGAGCGGTTCATCCCTGCAAAGGTCAAAGAAAGGTGGTCAGCTTTCAATGGTGGAGACGCCCCACTGGGCGACCAGGAGTCTCAAAGGGTTTCACCTTAAGAGTGGACTTTAGCTGTGCTTACGCCGCTGTAGTGGTGAGAAGCATGGCTGGAGCCCATGTCAGGTACCAAGGCATAGTCAGACCTAGGTTTGACTAGTCCAAGCAGCCACTAGTAGTAATCATTTAAAGATGGGTCTTTCAAAACACATGAACTTTTTCCACTCAGACGTTGCAATTATTAGCCACTCCAATGGTATGCTCCCTCTCTCTGTCTCTCTCTCTTCTCGCTGATGTGTGATGTGAGACTAAAAAGATTTTTAAAAAGGCTTTGACAGTAAATAGCACAGACATGGCCTTCCCCCATTCTTCCGAGAACTTAACCACAAGAGGACTTCCTGGTGGGACATTTCTGACCCATGAATCATGGTTCTTACTGGACATTGATTTGAAGGCATTCCAAGCAAGAAAGAGAGTGACAGAGAGAGAACCAGGTGCATTTCCCACTTTGCACCGCAGGTAAACACACACACCTTCCTCGTCTTCCCACTCCAGGTCCAGCGAGGTGCCGTCGTCGTTGGTGGAGCGCGTCTTGGTGTTGAAGTCCCAGCTGCTCTCCGTGTTGGGTGTCACCACGTTGGTCTCGGACGACAGCCCTGAAGAGAATAGATGGATTAGATTACAAGAGAGAGATTACAACCTTAAGTAACTAAAGTAATAATGTATAATACATATATAGTGTGTGTAAAGCGTCCATGGCTGACTTACTGCTGCTTCTGAAGGCCTCCGACTGGGCTTTTACATTCTGGATGTAGATTTCAAAATCTTCCCCGTGGGCATGTGCCTGTCTGTGGGGACAATGGGGTTACGAGAACACCGCAGCACATGAGTAACGGCAGCACGTGGGTACACCCACTGAGTCACCCAGCAGTGACACACACAGTACAACTAATACGACCGGCATCGCCGCTGCCTTCTTAGACTACTCCATCCAACAATGGTTATTATTAAAAAAGAACATCATCGTGTCCTTCATGATCAAATCTTGTCAATACAATGGGACTGGGAGGAGCCTAAGGTATTTAATGCAGTTATGGAGGAAAGATCTGAATTTCATAAGAAGACATCTGACAAAAGGATTATAAATAATGTGGTATGATTGCAACAATGACGAGAATAAAGAAAGTCCTAATCCAATTAGAAAGTGATAGGACGTACTTTCGTTGTTGAGCTTCACTCACTGCACCATCAGCTTTCCCCCTGGGCCTTTTAGCAACCCGTTGCTAAGAAACACAATACAAAAGTTAAAAACAAAACTTGATGCAACATTTTATATGCTTTGTATTAATATATATTTTGTACAACATGTTCCGCAAAAATGAAGGAATGAGTGCAAGAAAAGCAGTGGAGTATGGCATTAAAAACAACAACAAAACTAAAACAAAATACTGGCTCACTGCTGCTGAACTGTGTGGTTCAGTTCAGTCAATTGCAGATATAAACAGAAAAGTCTTTACTTGTATTTTCTTGCATCGGCAAGTCAGTGCTTTAGTTAAAAAAGTTTATGCATATAAACATTATGTATAAATTAGCAGTTAGTTATAGCTGGCGAGCCATTGTTAGTTTCAGAATGTTTAAAGAGTAACTACACACAAGTAATCAAGATGAACCCAGCAGGATTTTAACTTTAGCATGTCTAGCATGTAGTTACTCTGTAGCTGTTAGTTAGCATGTAGTTAAAGTGACCAGTAATTGTGTACACAAGGTGGCAAACACCAGGCAACATACAGAAGCTAGGGAACAGAAGCTAGCGAACAGAAGATGGTGTACAGAAGCTGTGTACAGAAGCTAGCGTACAGAAGCTAGCAGACAAAAGCCAGCATACAGAAGCTAGTGTACAGAAGCTAGTGTACAGGTGCTAGCATACAGAAGCTAGTGTACAGAAGCTAGCGTACAGGTGCTAGCGTACAGAAGCTAGTGTACAGAAGCTAGCGTACAGGTGCTAGTGTACAGAAGCTAGTGTACAGGTGCTAGCGTACAGAAGCTAGTGTACAGGTGCTAGCGTACAATACCGCCTCACCTCCTGTAATATTCGCTCTCGTGCCACCCTCGCGGCTTCCCGCTGGGCGGCATTTCTAGCCTCCTCTTCTAGCCTTAACTTCTCTTCTTGTGTCGCTAACTACACAGAAATAACAAAATACAAACAAAAAAGCAGAAACAGAACAAACGACAACAAAAAAAGGTTAAATTAATTCAAACAAAAAACGAAATGCTGCAAATCAAAAAGCTAAACACATAAAATAAAATGATGGTGTCACGATTTCTTTCTAAAGATGGTAAATTGAACACGATGGCTTTCAAACCAAGTGCACTGCACTATAAACAAGAGGCAACAACCAAAACATCGACGCTTGTTGTTTTGTGAAACCCTTACCTCTGCTTGTATCTTTTGGTCTATTAAAATCTGCTGGTCTGATATTGCAGTGTATTGGTGATCTCTGAGGTGTTTGATTTCATCTTCGTTGATGGGCCTTGGATTATATTCAGAAAAAATTACAGTATACAATACAGTATCTCAATAGTGGATAAAACACACTGGAAGTCTATAGGTTGTGGAGGGGGGTAAGAATGCAGGAAATGAGAATGGATGCGGTGGTGACATATGCAAGTCACAGATAGATGGATTACAATGCATGTTTTGGATCTCCTTTGAAACCAAAGTAGTAGTCTTGCCTTCTGGCATCATATCCAGAGTAAGGACTGTGGGATAATCTGCATTGTACATGACATGCATGCAAATCACTTTCTCAAAGCCTACATACCTTGGACAAGGCTGGGGGCTCTCGGCCTGGATGGACAGAAACAGGTGATTTTAGAGAGCAAGGCTTTCCGGTATTTCCTTCCTCTCAAGCAATACTCCCACCACAGGCCACCAGAGGACACTTAATGATCAGTTCCCCTTCATTTTTTATGTAGCTGGGCAACAGCTAGCGATAGAGGTTGGAGTCAAGAATTGTGGTGACCAAAAAGAGTTGGGCATTACCATTGGTCCATTCATATGGACTGCATGTTATTTGCTACAGAGCAGTGTGTATGGTGCACTTCCTTTTCAGGAAGTCACGACGCTTAAGAGATCATTAGAGATGTGAGGGCGGCTAAGAATGACAGTGGAGAATGTCATTAGTTATTAATGATTCTATAGTAACATCTCACACCTACCTCATCACTCTCAACAAGGTTTTCAAACTGAAATAGAAAACAAAGGGAAACATTTTAATAAAACCATTAGAAATCATCCAGTGTACATACATGCACAAATAAATAAATACATACATTCGCACACACATTTAAAAGTAACTGCTTGAAACAATATCATACCTCTATGGTATAATGCTCCCCAGTGGTACTGCTTCTGAAATATTTTGACCTGCGTATACAATGAGAATAACATAGCATGATCACAGTCTACAATCCAACAAGATTGACTTTCCAATAGCCTAATCCCTGTGTCAGGGGAACGCAAGTGGGATTCAACACGTCAGGTTGTCCTTAACAGATTAGTGTGCCCATATGAATCTTAATTGCAGTTTAGGCAATGGAATCATTGTTAATTTATCAAAATTATACAATTTGTAAATGTTAAAAATAAGAGTAAAATGTGTACGTTGCATCCAATTTATTTGCATCCCATGACTATTGTCCAGGACGAACGAAATGTGCTGGTGTGTGTGTGTGTGTGTGTGTGTGTGTGCTGATGAGCTAGAATAATCGGGACAGACGGGCTGTTACTGAATAAATAATAAGGAAAGACAGAGGGGATATGAACAGGCAGACGCCAGACTGAACTCGTACAATGAAACAAAAATACAAACACATATCGTTGATGACATGGCAACAACTACGTTGTTGCCATGTAGTGGCCAAGGCAGTATCGTATTCTTATAATCGACGTCATCAAAACCAAACATTGTACCACCGTCCTATATTTGTCAATAATAGGGGTGGGGTCTGGATCCCCCCGCCAGACCAACTACCAACCCCAAGCCCTTTTCATTGTCGCAGAACTGCCAACGCCGGACAATTTCTATAATACGACCTTAATGGTTTAAAAGACCTTTAAATGTCTAACCATTGATACAATGTCAGGCTAGCCAAACCAAGCCTGTAGCTACCAGCAACTGGTAGCCTATAGCGTTTACGAGCTCATCGTTACTCATCTCGCTCTGAATAAGGAACAGAAGCTTCACCTACCCGCCTCCTCTTTGTATCCGGTTGGCTTCTCTTCGAAAGAACCCAACACAATGTGCCCAACAGTTACCCATTGCATTGTCAACTACTGCAATTATCTAGCTGCCAGGCTAGTGCTTTACCTTATACCAGTGATACGTTTGGTGGATCAGGCTCAGTAGCAAATCCAAAATACACGTCTGCTTACTTCCTCCTCCTGCTTCTTCGTTGTGATATGCGGTAGTCTCCAGAAAATAAAAAGAAATATACCGCCACCTGTAGCCTGACATATGCGCAGTCTCTCTATTTATTATGCAGTCTACCTTCTAAGCAATAACAATACTTTAATAAGTA
>JAOPJO010000002.1:5007221-5017316 GCA_027123675.1 Molva macrophthalma
CCCCCTCACTCCGTGTCTCTCTCTCTCTCTGTCTCTCTCTCTCTCTCTCTCTCTCTCTCTCTCTCTTCCCCCCCCCCCCCCGGCCTGGTTGTCTTATCGTGATGAGGTCATCAAGCTGATGTCATACCAGACCCCTAACAAAAGGATCACCAAATCCAGAGTGCTAAGAGTCTTCCTAGTGTGGCCTGGTCCCACAGGCACACACTCTAATTGTCTTTCAGGTCCCGAGATGAAACATTTATTAACCTCTGGTCTAAAGGATTTGAGATATGTTTTCACATTATTCACACAAACTACCAAACGAGTTGCCTCCAGGGGTGGAGTAAAACTTGCTCATTTTTAGATATGAATGAACTGACAATTAGTCAGGTTGAATGCCATTTGTGCATGAGTGACCTAGTTTGTACATTTTCATTAGTCTCAGGGTCTTGCTGTTACTATTTGACAAATCATCAAATCAATCATCATAGGCCCTGTCTGGCAAACTGAGCCACCTTCGCTTTCTTGTAACAAAGACACTCCAGGTAATTAGGAGGGACTTCCTGCCAGGAGATGTTCCAGGCAGCACACATTTGCGGACAAAATATGCTAACCCTAAAAGTAAACAGCCTTTTCATTTGGCTACACCTCTTTGACCACACTGTTACATCCCATAATTAGTCTAATTAGTCCTGCAGTTTCCTCACTGTGTAAGGCAACTTAAACTCAAGCTTTGCATTTTGTAATTGTTGTTGTCCTTGTTATGGTTGCAGAGATTACCTCCTAACAACCAAGAGCAATCTGATGCATAAAACAAGGAAGGCATAGGGGAGGGGATGAGATGTACCACCGCCCAACAGAACTCATATAACATCACAGTATCCACGCAGCACTGTTGCCATTTATCAATGATGCTAATGATAAGTGTAGTAGTGATATCCCCCAGGGTTCAAACCTATCTCAGGGTCAGCGACTCTCCCCATCATGCTCCACACATTAGCGTTAGATGATGATGCTGTGGAGGGCCGCTTGCTCCACACATTAGCGTTAGATGATGATGCTGTGGAGGGCCGCTTGCTCCACACATTACCTAGATGCCCAACAGCCTCCACAAGGAGTGAAGGGTATCAGGCCCATGGACAACGCCCATCTCCTCCACCACACACACTGGGAGAAGTGATTGATAATTAGTGTTATCCAGTACACCTGCTGCTTGATTGGCAAGGGGGGACACCTGCCAGCCACAAGGCAGGCTGCCAGCTATAGAAGCCTGCAGAACCTTCCCAGTCGAGGAAGGACTGTGACAACCTCTAGAGTTTATAGTAAGCGTCCTTTTCCGCTTCAGCGGCCCTGAAGAGGAAACGGAGCTGAAGAGATTAATGTTGAGGAGAGACGAACTGCTGCGTGTGCTACGTACAGTACCCCCCCCTTTATCCCTTGTCATCTACACAGCCTCCAGTGCACCCCAAAAGCCCTTAAAGAAACCTATCCAGGACCAGGGTACAAATCCTCCCAGGGCTTCAGGGTGTTCGTGATCCTGAGACCCCTCACTCCTTGTGGAGGGTCTTGGGCATCTAGGCCTTTGACCTATCCTCCCCAAGATGTGGGACACAACCTCACACTCTGAAAACTCTTAGCACACTGGATTTGGTGATCCTTTGGTAAGGGGCTCTGTGCATTGTCAGGCCCCGACCCGCCTCCAACGGGACCCATTGTTTAAGAAATGCTGCTTTAAACTGTAGGGAAAGCGGTGTTCTGCTTGGACGTGAAAGTCTTGTAGCTCCAGGAATGATGGAGTGATTCTTGTTATCTTATTTTTGTTCACCAACTTGCACTTTAGAGAAGCATGGTCAGTAACAAGGGTGAACTTCTTACCAAATAGATAATACCTTAGCTGATGCATGGCCCATTTAATACCTAAGCATTCCTTCTCAACAGTGCAATCATTTTGCTCATGTTTCAGTAACTTGCGGCTGATGTAGGTTACTAGGTGCTCGTTGCCATGCAAGACATGTGACAGGACCACCCCCAACCCAGTCTCAGAGGCATCGGCCCTTTGTCAAACAAAGGGCTGCTGAAAATCTGTACCCGTCAGTATTGGTTTGGTCCACAGGATCTGGCACAGAACCTCAAATGATGTCTCAGTTTTTGCACGTGATGGGGAACTTGGCTCTCGGTCACGTCATGTAGGGGGGCTTCACTGGAGGCAAACTGGGGGATACAATTCTGGGAATAGCCAACCAAACCAAGGAAGTGCTTGATCTCTTTCTTTATGTCAGGGCGGGTCCAGACTACGATGCGTTCCACCTAGTTCTGTTGTGGCTTCACGTTCCCTCTCCCCACGACGTATCCCGGATATTCAGTCTCTTCGACCCAGAGCATGCATTTGTTCGGATTAGCAGTCAATCCAGCTCTCCTTAGGGCCCCTAAGACAGCCTGCAGCCCCTCCAGTTAGGAGGCCCAGTCCGAACCATGGATGATAATGTCATCTAGGTAGGCCGCATCGTACTCTACATGGGGTTTCAGCAGAATATCCATCATCCACATGAACGTAGGGGGCCAAATGCATTCCAAAGGGCAGGACTTTGTAGGACCTAGGTGGGGTATGTGTTGAATGCGGGTATCTCGTTGGCCTTCTGGAAGTCATTACAAAGTCTGAGGGTACCATCAGGTTTGGGGACGGGCTGGACGCCGCGCTCTTGGGTTCCTCACCCAAAGCTCCAGCATCATCTTCGGTTCCTCTCTGAGTGAGCTGTGACGAGACTCAGGGATGCAGGCGGACTACCTCTCCGGGGATCGTCCCAATGCCACAGGCTGTGACCGTGGGGCTGCCTGGTCAAATAGACATCTCCGGCCCACCCCAGAAGCTGTTGAGGTCCTGCCTCTGGTTTTGTGACAGCTGGGGACCAATGGGACTTATTGAGTGAACACAGGAGGAACATAAGGTGGGGACTGGGTATGCACAGGCTCCAGCCATGGTGAGCAGGTTTATAACGTTGATTTGTAGTCCTTTCCTCCGGCCGAAGGACACCGAGGTGTCCTTACCCTATAGTTGAATGGCCCCTCCGCTCTACCACTGCATACGGCCCATCGATTCTGGTGAGTTACTTGCATTCTGCCCAAGTGGGGCAGCATTACGTTTTTTGCTCAACTCGGCCCCTTGGTTTTATACCCAAACCTGTGCCGCCTGCAGTCTGCATATGGTCACAGACCATGGTCCAGACCATAGCCACCCGGGCCTGCGTTTGCTCCACATGCTCAATGACTTACCTGTGGGGTGATGGCTGTTGTTACCAGGCCTCTTTTTCTATGTCCAGCAATCCCCAGGGTCTCACACACACACACACACACACACACACACACACACACACACACACACACACACATTATTATTATGCATACCTCTATGGTCCATCTGCTCCGAACTGAACACCAATTAGACAGGAAGTCACCTCCTTGGACAGGAGAAGAGGCGATGCTACCTGATTCCTCCACTGCCATGTTGGCAGCACATTGCACTCCCCTGACAGCAAGCATGTCTTTCTGGGGTTTTCTCCAGCGTAATCCATAGCCAATGACAGAGGAGTGTCATTTGCTGCTCTATTTAACCGGGAATCGTACCAGAAGGAGGCACTTGTGTCATTTTGTGTGTGTGTGTGTGTGTGTGTGTGTGTGTGTGTGTGTGTGTGTGTGTGTGTGAGTGAGTTCTTGGTTTTTTACAGACTCAAACTGTCATTTCTATTGGGAAGAAATCGGTCCCTGGATCCAAATATCATTGCATCAATTCACACACACACAAAATGTACACCCACTCAATTCACACTTACAATCCTCTGGTGCCCAACTTTTGGATTGTCTTTTATAATGATGTCACAGCTGGCCAAAGTTTTTACATTCTTTAAATAAAAAAAATAATTGTTCAGTTTATTTTAAGTCCATATTTCAGTTTGATGTATTTTCTTGTTCAGATAATGTATGTTTGTTTATGTTTAAACATCTATATTTATACAACAATGGTTTATGGCAAAACGTATCGTAAATCGTATAATTTATGATAATAATTGTGTTTAATTACAGTTGTGCATTAAATATAATTTCATGATGCTTTTAATTATGAATTATGTTCTGATTCTGTACAGGGTTTTATTTCCCCCAGCCTACCTGTAAACATCCCAGTGAGAGGGTCTCCTTTGTGGGGGAATAAATGCAGAAAGGTCTTGCATATGTTCCGTCGATCCACATAAGCAACATGCAGCTCTCTTGGCTTCTTCTTCCCTCTTCATGATATATCCCGGGAGAAGCCTGTGTTACCAGTGCTACATGTTACCAAAGATGGATTTATTTTCTACACACAATCAAAAGAACACTCTAAAAATAGCATGTTGGAAAGCATGGCATTCCATTGAATATTACTGGGAATGTCCTCAACTTGCAACAAAGCAGAGACATTAAGGCATTATTCATATCCCGCCAAAATGTATTTATCAAAAGAGCAACAGCATTGGGTTTTTGTTCAAACAAAGACAATCCTTTGAGGGTGTAAGAATCCTAATTTTCTTGCTTTCATTAAATGACATGAGTCTGTTAAAAAGATCATAATGCTTGTATTCAAGTGATATACTTGAATAAATATTTTGTAATGACAACTTTCATGTTTGTCTTTCCTAAATTAATTTTTAAACGCAACCATTTCAGACACATGACACAGATGAGGACCTTTCCTCAAACTGTTTGCCCCCTGCCACCGACAAATTAGCTTTGGATGGACATCGTAAGGAAGGCATCATTAAGCATCATTGAATTAGATGAATTTGATTGTATCGTACCTACCTGGGATCCTGAAATCTGTGTCTGTGCTGTGCAGTACTGTGGGGAAACCAAGCAGGTAGGAATGTATTCAAACAAATAATACTTTAGGTACAAATCTATGACTGAAACAAGCCACAAGCCACCTAAATCACAGGACATTCAAAAACGCTTTGTGCCCAGATAGGCTAGTACAAGTGTTACAACATCGATGTTAATCTTATCTTTTCATATCTTATCTAACCTATTTAATATGAACTTATATACTGATGCTAGACTGTGCCACTTTCTCACACCTCTGTTGCCAATCGGGCCTTTGGTGAGCCCACAAAAGGCCTAGCATATATATACTGAGCGGCTAGAGATGGCCTCCCCTCCTGTCTCCAGCCCTTATGATAGACCATCATGATGTAAGTGGAGGGTGGTGGAGGTAATATACATCCTTCCACCGGTGGTCACAGGCAGAGGAATAGAGCAAAAGAGAGCAACATTTTGAAACTAATCAACCAAAAATAAATCCCCTGTTTCTCTACATTCCTCTGCCATTCAGAAATGTTGCATTACACACACACCTTAATTGGCTTATACAGAGACAGGTGCAGTCATCTCAAACAGATATTATCACAGCACATTTCACTCACTAATAGCTGATGTATGGCTATGCCATTTAACAAATTAGACTCAAATAATAGCTCTTTAATCTTACTTACAGCACCTTTAAAGTAGTTTGACCAGTTTGTTAAGACCCCAGGTTAATTGTTGACATTGTCTATGTCCAGAAGTAAATCCGCCATGATTTTTCGCCAAAGTGGGCAATTGGTGATCAATTGACATCCATTATTCAGCAGCTCCCATAGTTGTATCTTTGTTTTGTCCAACTCAGGTATGATCATAGGAACTGCCCTGGCTAGGTTGCTTTCTCCAGTAGTGCCCACTAACAAACAAATCCACGTTTTGATTCTGTGTTCCTCGCCACTACGAATGCCCACAGACTTAGAGACGGAGGCCAGGGTTAGAATTCAGAGCGAAGACAGTGTGGCAGTCTGATAATTCTGAATTCTGAGTGCAGAGCAACAATTCAATAAGTCACGAGGGTAAGTGTAGGAGGGGGTGTTTTGTAAACTGATTGGAACCTAGCATAAGCATTCTGTCTTTTCACGCCATGAGAATTTCCCTGGTACACAGGCCAGCAGTGTCATTTGACTCACAGTGCGCCCAATGAGGCTGCTTCAGATAAAATAATGGAATTGGTTTATTTTAACGGGGAAGCGGTTGTATTTTTTGGTTTGCAATTTCACTGGCAATCAACGAGTAAACGGGACTATGCTGTTTCTTGACTTTGTTGCTGTTTATGTTTGCATTATTGGGTGAATGCCAAAAATGTTTTAATGTCAGTAACGTTAATTCCATGATAGTTAAAAAACCTGTCAGAAGTAAAAAATGATGACCTTCCAATAATTGTTGCACTCGATTAACAGCTACCATGGAAGAAGAAAGAGTCACTACTGCGGTTATACACAGAGAAACTCCTATTTAGTTCTGTGATCCACCCTCATATTATGAACGGCCACTGAGACTCATGAGAACTCGACGACCAGGCCCCTCAAACAAATCAACCAATGACAAAAGGATAATAGGCTCTTTCACCTTGGCACACAATTTCACTCCATTTAAAAATGCATGACGACTTCTCCCTTGATAGATATTAACTGTTAATAAGTGACGCCAAGCCACTCTATCAACATGAGTTCAGATCCCTCGACCATGCGTTGTGTTCATGTACTGTGGATCATTATGATGAGTAATATGGCTGTGTTGGAAGCAGTTTACATCCAGGAATTATTGGTTATTATGGCATCTAATGCCAAATAAATAAACAATGATAATTTAAGATGCCATGTCTGATGCTTGAAAAGAAGGGGACAGAAATAAATAGAAATGTCAATTGCAATCCTAGTTGTTTGCATCATCATCATCATCATCTTCATCATCTTCTTCTTCTTCTTCCTCATCACCACCTCCACCATCAGCTCAGTGTTAGTGGGGGGTGGTGGAGTTTGAGGGATGCTCCAGGACCCTGCGCTGTGGCCATCATTCGACCCATAATGTGGGGGGCTGATGCTGAGAGAGTCCTCAAGCTCTCCTAAAGAGGACTCATGACAACAAGCCTCTCATCTCTGAGGTATAAAAATAGATTAGGATTTAATCAGAGGACGATTGCATGCAAATCAGTTTCCCTGGAAGTGCTGCGCCACTTGGGACGGAGGCGAGGGAGACTTGGGTTGGATCTGCTCAGCTGCCATTTTCACCTCTCCGCTGGGATTTGAGGGTTGTTGTCTTTTCTTTTTCTCTTACTCTGTTCCCCGAGTCAGGAGTCACAGAGCTGTTGTCAGGTGCATAACTCATCTTTAATAACGCAGTGTGGCCTATGATGTGGCTTGGTGGAACATAATTGGTAATTATTGCCAAAGGGTCCTGCTCCATTAGGTACCTTGAAAAAAAAGAAAAACAGCAATCATTGCAACATGGTTACTGTTATGGCCGTCTTTGGGATTCTTTATCTCCTTCGAGAAAAACACAAAAGCCTTCATTTTTCAATGACATGGATTTAATGACATGGATCCTCCTAATGGCTTGACCCACTAGAAATGAACTTTAGCTGGAGGATGTTATCGTTGTCAGCCCCAGGGAAAACCAATGGTTTTCATCTGGTGAATGTTGCTGATGTATCTGTGGCTTGAATCCAATATCCGCAGGAGAGGAGAGGAGAACACCTCGTTGTCATCATGCAATGATGACAACGAGGAGATTCAAAAGCAGAGATTTAAAAGCACTGCGAACACACTCAGAGGCGCGACAAGTAAGCCAGGGACGTGTTTCTCAACTTCAGCGCCTGAGAGACGAAAAAAGAGAAAAAAAGAAAGGGGACTTTCACCTCCTTTCTTACATCAGGGGTTTGACACTTCGTGGAGACTGAGAGAGGTGTCGGGATGCGGTGCGGTCGATCTAAAACAGGCGTTCATTAGCACCTCCGGAGCCCTGGAAGAGGAAACATGTTGGTACAGGGCCCCTCGCTTCCTGATCAGTATAATGACATCATATCAGCAGAACAACACCAGCAGAGAGTCAAGCTAGAAGGATGTCACAGTCCGACACATTGTCAGAAGAAAAGCTCAACTTTAATAAAACCAAATCACGCCAACCTTTTGGTGTTCAGGAATAACTATAATTCATAATCACAAAAAATGCAATAATAATGTTAATATAATAATACTGCTAATAATATAAATATGTTTATTTTAAATAGCGTTATCACAATCTCAAAACCTTAGTAAATATGTTTAGAGTTATTTAGGGAGGGAAAAGAGCTAACTGCAACTTGTGAAGGACCGTGTTTCCACTTCCTCATCTTTCGGTGGCTGTTGACACACTGTGATCAATTAAAAACCTAGCCTTCTGAAAATTGAAGGGATTCCACAAAAACCTCATTACAGATGTCTAGATGTCTGTTGCGCTCTGGCCTATATCTATCTTCGCGTTGGAAATCTGGCTACTGGTTGGGGCTCTCTGCTGAGAAGCTCCTCTGAGAGTGAAGGGCTATTTCCAGTGTGCCTATTTATACAGCGCCTGCCTGAATAGAGAGGCGAAATGAAGCGAGACCTTCCACGCAATCAGGACAGGAATCTGTCGTATGCCCAAAAGACTTCAATGGATGGATCCCTACCTTCTTTACGAAAGGGGAGGGGCGGTGGGGGGGGGGTCTCTGCAGCCTTATCTCACTAGTGACACCACCTCACCAAAATCAATCGAGGCAATCAGCCCTTTGTAATGGCCTTGGGCGGACGTGCACAATGGTGAGACGCTGTAGTCAAACCACAGCTTATCCATTTATGTTCAAGTGCACTTCAGTGATGATCCATTAAGGCTCTCATTTAAAGACGGTTCACAACAGGGTATTCCAGCCTGTGTATGTATATTCTGTAGTGGGGCTTGATATGATGTACCCTGTTTAGGATAAATGATGGAGGTTTGTATCATAAGAGAAAGAATGGCATTTTCTGTGAAGTGGTGGGGGTGTTTAATCCACCTATCCATCCATACTTCCATCCATCGTTTCATATATTCATGCATCCATCTGTCCATCCATCAATTCATACATTCCTCTATCCATCCAATCATTGACCTATCCATCCATCCATCCAACCAGTTAGTTTACCTTCACCTCCAGAACCAGTTAGTTTACCTTCACCTCCAGAACCAGTTAGTTTACCTTCACGTCCAGAACCAGTTTGTTTACCTTCACGTCCAGAACCAGTTTGTTTACCTTCACGTCCAGAACACACTTGGTTGTGAGGTTCAATGTCTTCTTGTTGGGTAAAAACCTTTTTAGAAACCCCATCACATCTATGTGTTAAGAATATCACTTCTCTACACTAGGAGGACATACGGCCGTCATTCAAAGTAGATCCAGACAGAGAAATTAGGTCGCAGCTGTGCTTCTATTGGTTGAGAAGTTATCCCCACCTGCTAGAACTCAGTGAGACAATCAGTTAGGCTTCTTTGTCTGTCACAAACACAGCTTAGTGACAGCAGTAGTGATAGTAGCAGTAGTAGTCATAGTAGTAAAAGTAGTAGTAATAGTAGTAGTAGTTGTAGTAATAGTAGCCCTAGTAGTAATAGTATATGTCTATGTATACATATTGAAGAAGACTTGAATGATCTGATCTGATAATAATAGATTCTGAATCATTGTTCATATTGAAAAATGTCTTCACGGTGGGACAAAAGTGTGTTTCACATCACATGAAACACAGTTAACACATGCCTTAATATCTGCCTGCTGCATGCAAGAATAAACATTATCAAACACAAAATGACATTCCAAACTTTTCCTTTTGGCCCGTTTGTCCCTCAAGTCGCTCAAGTAGTCTACCTGCTTCACGTCTGTGTGCGTGTCATCATATGTGTGAGAGCATGCACATGCGTGTGTGTGCAAATAGAAAAGGTACCGTGACATCACCCCTTATCCATCGCCATGGTTCAGCAGAAGAGCTCAGTAAAGTGTTGTGGCTACATCTGCTGCTAACGGCAGGGTGCCAGAACGCCATGGCAACAACTAGGGAAGCAAGAAGAGAGCACACTGGGCCCATATATCCCCCCTAGAAGAGGAAGATGACACCAGCCATGTGAAGTTAATGAGTGAACTAAAGGGGTTCATCAGCAAACCCAAAACATTTCATTCAAATCGCAGGGACAGCACCAAACACATGCTGGGAAAATGAGATTACCTGGCACTAACTGTGCCAATCA
>JAOPJO010000002.1:5075475-5092695 GCA_027123675.1 Molva macrophthalma
ATACATAATTTATTTGCAAATATTTATTTGTAAAGTCTATTTATTTATTTACAAATAGTTTAGTTCTCCCAGAATACTTTTAACAAACATTCCAGATAAATGATTGTTCAGGAAGTTAATGCTTGATTAATGTACGTGCAAATTGTTCCTAATAAACAAAATATTACAATTCTTAAAAAAAGACATATTAAAATTCTTCATACTAAGGAAGCATATATACTTTTGATTCTTTGCAATATTACCGACATTTAATTTTGACCTCATCCTATGTAGGCCTATGTAGACTAATTTAATTTTGTATTTATTGTTCATAGAAGTAAATAAGCCAAGCTGACTCATATCTTCCTTGTTTCGATTTTCGGATTCTGATGACCAAACTGACATGCTTAAGGGTTGAACCACAAATCAAAGTGCTGTCTGAGGCAGCAAGTGAAAAACCTTTCTCCATAATGTGTCCTCAAACCACCCCAGACCCAGTTAAGAGGCTGACTGTTGTGGTCTTACAGAAATCAATACTGATGTAGTTTGGCTCGGTTAATGTTCTGATGGTATTATGATATCTGTATGGCTCCAGTCTGACTCAAGTAATTTGTATGTATTCAGTTTGCATTATTATAAAGGTTAAGAATTGAATTTATATTGTTTGATTATTATTATAGATGCTATTGCCAGAAGGGATAGGATGCCTTTGAAATAGGGGCCTTAAATCTTTTCTATCTATTCTGCTTAAGGGACCTTTGTTGTCGTAGCAACCGCAACCCAATTTCATCCCTTAGTTTGCCGGTTGTAGGCGGGATTTTCCAACTCACAGGCACTAAATATTGATTATTAAATGAATATATGATACACAATATACATGAATTCATATGTATAATACGACATATACATAATATTTCACTCTCACGTAAGGCTTTCGTACACCTTTCAGATTTTATTTGACATGTTTCTTGACAATGTAAGAATGTAAACACAATTTCCCAGCATTCCTTGCTCGCGACCTCTTACCCCAAAATGGCAGCACTCAGACAACTCATGCAGCTATGACAGCGACCATAAATTTAATAATAAAATACGTTTTATACGTTTTATGCACAATATTTCTGGGTCCATGTTTGAACATCAATTGCTCTGACTGTACCCAGTTTCGCTATGTAAAATGTCAAATAGCTTAAAATGGTCTTAGTTGAAAGTGACTATTACTAATACTGAGTCTGCTAACTTGTAGCGTTATTAGCCGAATGGCAACAATGGCGTTGTCTCATTTGAAACAGGGCTTTAAAACACCCTTGTTAAGACGCATTTTGGAGTTCAAATTTTACAAAAGGAAGATACAAGGCTACAACATAACGCAGACAATGCTGAGACACCGATGGATAAAGCATCTACCCGTGTTCTCAAGCAATGTCAAGCCGATCAGCACGCAAAGCGACAAGGTGACTTATCTGTCAATAATCTGTAACGTTATTTGTCTTGGTCGAGACTTCTCTCGGGATCTTCCAGCTAAAACCTCCTTGGGACCAGGGTCTGCTCTGATATTTGATATGCACACTCTATGTCTAACTGCCGAATATTTGCCAAATAAGCTCAAATATCCTTTCTACCACACGAATAAACATTTGGTTTAATAAGTTCCCTCACAATTTCACCTTTTGCTTATCAAAGTCGTCCATGTCTGTTTGCTGGAAGACTGTTGAGATAATCAAGAGCGAACTGCAGAATGTTTGTTCATTGGTTATGCATAAAGAATAAGGTGCACTAGCTAGTAAATAGTTAATTTATTAATTCTTAGGCTTCTTTTTCATAGGATGCTATTGATTTATCCAAGTTCCCTGTGGAAAGAATCAGAAATTTTAGCATCATTGCTCACATTGATCATGGAAAAAGCACCCTCGCTGACCGGCTGTTGGAGATAACAGGTAGGTTTACCTGCTGGGCAGGCCGCTGTTTATTTATTATTTAGCCAAGCCAACACACTTTATACACATGGAAATAGCTTGTTGGCAATGGTTAGTTTTATTGTCAAATACAAATCAACATAAAACAGATGAAAGCAAATTAATAACATACCAAAGAAGCAATTGCAATATATTTAAACACATGTTAAGAGCGAGGTAAAAGTCACTAAGTTAGATTGATCTTATCAGTGTTACGTTGTATTGTTCTCCTTTTCAGTTATAACTTTGCAAAACCCCTTTGACAGACATTGGGTTAACTGGGAAGACGTAATACACAAACCTGTACCTGGTTTAAAGAGAATGACTCTGATTTCATCTTCAAATAGGTGCAATAGTAACGACGGAGAAGAACAAGCAGGTGTTAGACAAGCTTCAGGTGGAGCGGGAAAGGGGGATAACCGTGAAGGCGCAGACAGCGTCACTGTTTTACACCCACCAGGGACATCAGTATCTTCTTAACCTCATTGACACACCGGTATGTCTACCACCTACATAGCTCAATCCATATGTGGGCTGTAATAACGTATGCAAAAAAAAAAAAGGTATACAAATCATAGAGTATATACACTTGTTTGTGGTCCAACTTCTGTCACTAGGTGGCAGCAATGTTAAGGAAATGTGATCCAAGAAATTAATCATTTCTAGGTTATATTTATTTTATAAATCATCACAATTAAAAAGAAAATCCACAATAAAAAGTTCTCAATCAGAGGCATTTTTTATATTGTCAGATTTATACGTAATGCATTTATATTGAGTTTGATTATGTTGCTTTCCTCAGGGTCATGTTGACTTTAGTTATGAAGTTTCCAGATCAATTTCTGCTTGCCAAGGTGTTCTATTGATTGTCGATGCCAACCAGGTACCTGCTGCCAACACAAACACACACACACACACACACACACACACACACACACACCCTGAAACACACACACACACCCTGAAACACAGACACACACACACACCCTGAAACACACACACACACACACACACACACACACCCTGAAACACACACACACACAAACACACACACTATTGTGTCTATTGGATGCAGGGTGACCATTCATGTTCTGTTGATGTTTTGCAGGGCATTCAGGCCCAGACTGTTGCTAACTTCTACCTCGCTTTTGAGGCTCAGTTGACCATCATCCCTGTCATCAACAAGGTACTCTTAAGATCTTCTAGCTAGTTGACTATGAATACTGTACTGAAACTAAATCAAATCTATGACATCCTTACGTCATTTATTGAAATATGGCTCACTTTCTATACTACCTGGACCAAGGTTGTGTGGTTGTTGTTGCATGTTTGTTACACTAAGGATCTTCTTTGATCCCTTTCTGATACCAAAGGAGCTTGGTTAAGCCGCGGCAATGTCTGATGTTTAACCACAGTGGGGTGTTGCTATGCAGAAAATGTTAGGTTAATTTTGAACTATACTTTTGTCTCAGTAGAATTTAGCACAATGCAGTATTGAAAACCTAATTATGTCCTACTTCAACTGAATCAGGGGTTTTGTCTCAATGTTATTGATCTTCTTTTCAGATCGATCTGAAAAACGCAGACCCAGAGAGGGTCGAGGCACAGATCGAGAAGGTGTTTGACATTCCACGTGAAGAGTGTATACGGGTGCGTCAACAACGCATGCAGTTCTCCACCTCTTGGTAGTTCTCAGCCAGGGTTTGGTGATGAGCCATAAGGTAGACCGAGAGAGCGTGGGCGACCAGCTCATCTGCTTAGTCAACAAAGTGCACCTGCATCCTTCATCGTCATCCCTGTCATTGAAATAATCGGATCAAGTGAACTTTTAGCCTGTCAACACGCCAATTGCGATGCAGGGTCGATTGCACTGCATCACTTTACATTACAGAGGGAGATGTCAGCTGAGATAGGTTATTCTCACTTCATCACTGGAATAGTATTACTTAAATCCTGAAAAATAGTATTTGATGGCTTTAGGTACTGCTTAACTTGCTTTTATGTTTTACTGATTTATAGTTTGACATTCCCTGGAGAAGGTCAAACCGAGCCAGGGGTTTAGACATGGTATAATCGTACCCAGCATGTAAAGTCTGATCTGGCATCAAACATTTTGAACATTCATTGTTAATATTATTTCACCTTTCCTTTAGATTTCAGCTAAACTTGGAACAAATGTCGAGAGAGTGCTTCAGGAGGTCGTGGAGAGAATTCCGCCGTGAGTTGCCTCAAGTCCTTCAATAATTTTCTTTCTTTATTTATTGCACATAGTGTTTTAAACTAGGCAGATTGCTGTGTGTGAACACGTGTGCAAGCTTCATTTATCGTTTTTGTCTTGATTGACCTCAGACCGACCGCCTCTAAGGATGACTCCTTTAAAGCGCTGGTGTTTGACTCGGACTTCGACCACTACCGAGGAGTCGTGGCTAACGTTGCCCTGTTTGGGGGCCAGGTGCGGAAAGGCGACCGGATCGTTTCGGCGTACCTGGGGAAAAGCTACGAGGTCAAAGAGCTGGGGCTTCTCCGGCCACACGAGCAGCCCACAGACCAACTGTAACCTCTCCATCACTCCGTATTCCTGCTCAATAATCTGTTTTATTCTGGGTACAAGATGCTATATCTGAGCCAGACAGACCACAGGAAGCAGTTGATGAATAATGAATGTTGTTTTTTTTCAATTAGCTTGTCCATTGGAGAGCTACATTAAATACAATGCACTGTGTTAATACTAGGGCCAAACCAGTGCTGGAACATGACGATAAACTGTCAATAATCTGTCAATAAACCCCATCAATAATGTGTCTGTACGTATAGGTACGCTGGGCAGGTGGGCTACATGGTAGCAGGAATGAAGGACGTGAAGGAGGCTCAGATAGGGGACACGCTGTATAACGAACAGCACCCCGGGGACGCCCTTCCTGGGTTCAAGCCCGCCAAGGCCATGGTGTTTGCCGGTAAGGACCGTACAGCTATGCTAACACTTTTCACAAACTAGATGTATTCTATATATATATATAAAGCTAGATTCATTTGGGATTTTGAATGCTATAAAACTAAAGGTGCATTAGGCAGTGAGTGCATGATGAGCTTGTGTTGCTAGTCTTACACCTCAGACTTTAGATTAACATCCATAGTCTGATGGCAGACGAGCTCAAATCTGATTGGAAGAGGCATTTCACTGTCTTATGCTTGAAATGAGTTACCTGAAATCATATTGCTTCGGGTGGAGATCTGTAGCCGTGCATAACATGGTTGGATCCCTACTGGTAACAACCTGACCGGCGGAACCACCACTAACGTGATATGGCCGACCATTCATCTCAGATCCAGAAGTGGGTTGATAACTAAAATGACAGGATCGTCTTCTCATTGTCCTATCCCTCCTTGGCCAATAGCAAACATAAACTTGGCCAGCACTGGTAAACTAATCCTTTAGACTTGTAGACTTGCCAGTATAGAAATATAATTGTCAAAATCTTCTGAAACCTCCATCTTGCCACTCCTGAATTAGTTTCTCTTTGGAAGAATATGTTCATAAAAAAACATCACTGCGTAACACCACCCCTTGCACTCTCTTGTTTCCGGCCCAGGCACTGTACAGTTTCCCCCCAGAGGTTTGGCTATAGCATAGCCAGAGATCCGAGATCAAATGAAAGGAAGAATTACTTGACCCTCCCATATCTAGCTCTCTCTCTAGATTAAATTGGAATGAAAAGCGTATATTTATATTGCCAAAGCACAAACATCTCTATCTCTCTGTGTCTCTCTCTCCCTGTGCCTCGCTGTCTTTATATTGTAACTCAGGGATGTATCCCATGGACCAGTCAGAATACACAGCCCTCCGCGGCGCCATAGACAAACTGACACTCAATGACTCTAGCGTGACGGTGCAGAAGGACAGCAGTCTGGCTCTGGGAGCTGGCTGGAGGTACTTTAGTACATAGTACTACTGTTCTACTTATCAGTACTGTAATACAGATTACTACTGTACACCTTAACCCTCCGTAGCTCAAACTCTGAAGAAACACTGCTGAAACGTTGTCTTCAACCAGGATTAAACCCATGCTTATTGTCTACCTTCATTCATTATCTTATCTTACGACCTCATTTCAAAGCGATCTTTGGTTGAATCATTTTCCATTTGTTTAATAAGTAATACTCTTGCACAGGAAGTGATGTGGCTTACATCACTTCACATCACATCTACACAACTAAATTAATACAAATGAAGGCATCTTTAAATGCAAACTGCAAACATTATGACAGTCAGTCATAAAAACAATTGCAATAACCTTCCCTTTCCCCATGATGGTGCTATTTCATTGAATTATAGTGTCTGGTAGCTTTGATTAAATAGTAAATCAGTATATGCAAATGTATCCTCTTTACAAATGACACAAAGAGATATATAGTTTAACACAGAGTTCTAACAATAACCCATGAACCTCCCTGTCTCCCCCCAAACCCTTTCCCTGCAGGCTGGGCTTCCTGGGCCTCCTCCACATGGAGGTGTTCAACCAGAGGCTGGAGCAGGAGTACAACGCCAACGTGGTGGTGACTGCCCCCACCGTGCCCTACAAGGCCGTTCTGTCCTCACCCAAACTCATCAAGGTATGGGCTCTATGGTAGCTGTGCTCCTATAGACTCGTATTGAGCTGTCAGTGATGTGCTGTGTTGGTTGATGGGCAGCGCAGTGTTCCCCCTGCTGCTGTCAGCTCTTCCTATTCCTGTAGAAAGACAGCAAGAGAATGCAGAGACAGTGGTGCAGGTGTGCTTTGAGCTGGTGCCAACCCCAGCTACTGCAGTTTGGCAGTTAGTAGCCTCAAAACTGGATTCAATTACTTGGACAATTTATGCATTTCCCAATTTATATGCTTGATTTTACTAGGCAATAAACCAAAACGGTGTTACAGAAAATGTCAGGGGACAATAGCAGTATCTAAACACTCAAATACTGTAATAATCAAAATTGCACTTTCCAGAAAAATATCCATCCAGTTATTGCCACCAGGCCTATTAAGAAAAAAATGTATTCAAACCAAATTGGATAATAAGGTTTCACAGTATGTCCAATCAAATATGTAATGAGATTAATACAGTAAACAAATTAGATTGTATAAACGGTAACAATTATATAATGTCACTTTACTATAGTATATTTTATTTTAAAGGTGCTGTAGGTAAAATTTAAGAGCTATTATTTGAGGGTAATTTTGTGCCGTAGCCAACCTTCAGCGACAGTGAATGAAATTCTGTGTGAGAATATCTGTTTCAAGTGGCAGCCCCTATCTCTGTATGAGCTTATTTCGACTTTAGACCGTGCCTGGCTCATTTCTGACAATTCAGGGTATCTCTTCCCTGACTGGAATCTATCTTGCCTGTCAATCACATGAGCGCACATAATCTTAATGGCGGAGACATGTGGGGAGGGAGAGAGCAGAGAGGATGGGTGGGTTCCTGCGGTTTATTTTCAAAATGTTTCTCTCTTACACTCTTGTCCGCTCTCTCTCTCTTTACAACTCTAAAATATTACAGCACCTCTAAGTCTATGGTACTGAACTTCCCTCAAAATATTTTTAATAGGCTAGTTGATGGTTTCTGGTCATCTAATGAAGGGATTGGCACCATGTTCTGTTTTAATTCCAGGAGCACGGTAGTGAGGAGATAACCATCGTGAACCCGGCTCAGTTCCCAGAGCGCTCGGTGGTCTCCGAGTACCTGGAGCCCATGGTGATGGGAACCATCCTGACCCCAGACTCGTTCACGGGCCAGATCATGACTCTCTGCCTGGTACACTATCATACTATGCATTTGACATTTGTTTTATGACCCCCCCCCCCCCAACCCAAAGAGCAAGGAACAACTTGAATGAACAGGGAAGAAACCTTGAGAAGGAACATAGAAAGAGGGATCCCTCTGACCAGGGGTGGTAAGGAGTGCAATGGGTGCCATAATAGACAGGCATAATGGTAGCATAACAAGAATAACAAACTAAACAGAAATAGAAAATAGTAGCTGAGTGAGAGCTACAGATCTTGGGAAAAATGACCAATGGGTCATGTTCTTGTGGTAATGGCTTCAACAATTAAACATTTTAGGACATAATGTCATAAGTCTATGAAAAAAGTTTACGAAAAAAAAGTCCTTAACAAGTAGTGGTATTGTTTTTTCATATTCTTTTGGCATTTTCAATAAATTTCTTTCTTGTTACATACGTAGGCCTATTGTGTAGATACGGGGATGCATCCATTCACAAAACGTACACTCAAGACACTTATTGAAGATATTGTTAATATAATTACTAAACGAACAACAATCAACCCCCTCTCCTGCTCTCTCTCTCTCTCTCTCGCAGAATCGCAGAGCAACGCAGGAGAATATGTTGTACATCGATGACCATCGAGTTATGATGAAGTACATCTTCCCTTTGAATGAAATTGTCGTGGATTTCTACGATCTCCTCAAGTCCTTGTCGTCCGGTTATGCCAGGTAATGTGACAATTTGGTGGAGAAACATAATATGAGTCGTGTCATCGTAATACGTGTCGCTATCAGCCAAGAGGTCCTTGGCCTGAAAAACGTTGAAGACCTCTGGTCTAATGTATGAGGCTGAGACTTTTTGTTCCTCTCCACAGCTTTGATTATGAGAACGCAGGCTACCAGGCTGCTGATTTGATCAAGATGGATATTTTGCTGAATGGGAAATCTGTAGAGGAGCTCACCATGATTGTGCACAGGTACTTTTTCTGTTTAGATGATGTATAAAGAAACATTGTCTCATAGGATGTTGCCCAAATGGGCAAAAATCACATCAGTTTTCATATTTTCAGTTTCTCAAAATAGTTTATTTCCCATATAATCCTTCATTGTCAGGATATATATAATACATTGGCTAAATGTAATTGACTTGATTAAAGAGAAACACTATAACAGGATTGTGTGGAACATGGCACCCACGTATGCTCCGCCCTACTTAGCACTCATAGACCAAGGGGGGTGGGGAGCTTTTTTTTTTTTTTTAACCTTCCCTGTACAAGGACATTCTCAGTAAGATGCTTGCAAAAAAAAATGGGATGAGCCAATCTGTATTTAATGTATTATCCTAGCCGCTAAGCTAATTGAAGGGCACTACGCTAGGCCAGCAGCGGCTTGCTCCCCGGAGCCTGGCCACTCACACCTCCCGGTTTGCTGCGCGTTTCTAGGCTACGTGCCAATCACGCCGCAGTCTGTCTCTTCCAGGACGATGCCAGAACTGTCAAAAGTTATGATACGTGACCAGCAGGCACAAGCAAGGCCAGGACGCCCTGTTAAGCAGAGTATATCCATTTATAGAGGCCCTTTCATTTTGCTTGAAGATGCTCCGTGTTTTCTGTGGTACAGACATAGTGAGAGTTGAAGACATGTTCTACAACTAATAATAATTATAATTATTTTTTTCGCTTAATGTCTTTGATTGGAATTGTGATGTTACCACTTAAGATGATGGCTTATCATGATAGCCAGTGTTGGAGTCTAATTTAATGACGGCAGCATAATAACCCATTATCTCTTCATAACCAGGCGAGCAGAGCACATTCGGTTCCTCTTGGATGACTTTTTTTAAGATGAAGAGTTTCTTTCTTCATATCATACATCCCATTCATAACAGTTTTTCGTAATTCCATTCAACTCTTCCAATACAGTTCACCCATTACATTCTGTTATATTTGTCATGTACTGTATGTGTAACGCTCTGAGTTATTTTATCTGGGGCTAAATCCGCAGACAGAGGGCGTACAGCATGGGAAAGGCCATGTGTGAGCGTCTCAAAGACTCCATACCCAGGCAGATGTTTGAGATCGCTGTCCAAGCAGCCATCGGGAGTAAGGTCATTGCAAGAGAGACGTGAGTGAGAGGGTCTGGGGTCTGGGCGTGTGATGCATCCTGGACATGCTGTTCTGGAGACGTTTGTTTTACTCTGTTAGAAAATAGCCCGATTTGACTGTAAATAGGACTATCACATATTTTGGAAAACTTAATACAGTAGTTATTTTCTTTCAATTTGTAATCATGCTCATATCAAGAAATTGTGTTAAATCCATACATTTGGTTTTATGTCTTGTTTTTAGGATAAAGCCATTCAGAAAGAACGTCCTCGCCAAATGTGTAAGTAAAACCAATCAGCATTGTTTTGGAAACCCTCCGATCCTGAGGCGTCCAGCGCGCTCCAGGGCTACAGCGTTTACAGACGCGGTCTCGTGTGCTTGTGTCTGCAGTACGGCGGGGACATCACGCGGAAGCTGAAGCTTCTGAAGAGACAGGCGGAGGGCAAGAAGAAGATGCGGCGCATCGGCAACATCGATGTGCCCAAAGACGCCTTCATCAACGTCCTCAAGAGGACTGACAAATAGATCAGTGTTTGGTAAGAGAGGTGACGCTCTTAAGGGCTTGATGATGGAAGACCAAGGGAAGCATCTCTGCCCTCAATAAATGATTATACTGCTGCTACAATGTGTGTGGTGTGTGTTCCTTCTACTCTCCTGGGATATTTAAGAGTTGACTACAAGAAGGTTGAAGAGACAAATACAACTCGCTTGTCCAATCATTCATGATTTAAATCGTTTAAATTTCACCCACCCTATTTCTTAATGTAGTGATAATCTTTTTTGGGCTGAAACTGGACAATTGACTAAATGAAATGTTATTTCATTCATTTGTGGTAAATCATGCATCATGTTTAGTAGGAAAGAGTGTTAAACATGTCACCTGACAAGCTCCATAGAGGGGTTTGAATTTGTTTGTTTAAATGCTACACTATGACTGGAATCAATCTCATGAAGAAAACATTTCTATCCTCAAAATGGCCTAGATCAGTGCTGTTGTCTGCAATTCATGTAAGGGACATTTGACACATGTTGTTTACAAGACACTAAGACACGGTGACCCCTTAGTTATGATCTATATCCATTTCACTGTTTATACCGCGCTTATCGCCCTTGAGGGGAACTGAGACGACGGCTGAGACGCAAGAATACCACGAGCTGCATCATGTTCGTGACGCCAAGTTTGTGATGGAAATCTTTTGACCTGTATAGACAACGCAACTCAGAATAAACTTAAAGAGTTTATTGTAATAAAGGGTAAAAGTAGTATAAAATAAATGTAGTCTCTGCAGAGGCCACACTACAGCGCTTCAGCCTTTGTATGCTTGTGTTGTGTGGCCTTTCTGCAGAGACTACATTTATTTTGTTTTATATTTATATTCTCACTTTATAATATGAATAATTTTGTTTTTATTAATTCAGGTGTGACACACAATGATGCCAACTTTTCCAGTATTGCGACCTGTACAGCCAGTTCGACCTGTAAGGCCATACACTGGAAAAGGGACGAGCGCACTGGTTATGTTTGAGTCTCAATGCCATCCGTAGTTGAGTGTATCCGGAAGCAGCTTATAACATTTAGTAAAAGCTTATATCTCAATGCTCTCTCTTTTTTAATTTTGGCCGCAAACTTAGATAGTAGAGCGCCGTTGGTTTTGACTTCCGATATGCCGTTTATTAATATAAATGTGGGAAATTATATAAATGACATTTGTATATAGTCTCAAGACATTTCATTGCCTCTTGCTAGCTAACCACATTCATATTTTAAACTCCCTCACTATAAGTCAAACGTCAACATGAAGATACGCACGTCTGTATTTGCTTCGTTTATTATGATGGCCCAAGTTTTGGGCATTGCACTTTTTCTCCGGGGCTTTTTTCCTGTGCCAGTGAAGTCATCTGTTTCATCCAAGAGCAAGCTGTCAGACCTGCCAGCTGAGCCATTGACAGGTGCGTGAAACATGCCTCGATGCTCCTTCGACCTTAATTCATTACACAGTCCTACTCCTCATCTCTGGTCTTGCACTTTGCATCTGCTGTCTATGACAAATGAAAACAGCCATAACATATATACATTTGATTTGCAGGTGGTCCGCACAACGCATCACGTCTCCCGGATCCGCTGTTTAAGAAGGTGGTTATAATGTTAGTTGATGCACTCCGGGAAGACTTTGTATTTGGACCAAATGGACGGGCGAACATGCCATACACACGCCACCTTGTTGAACGCGGATCCACACAAAGCTTTGTGGCTAAGGCAAGACCGCCCACAGTCACCATGCCTCGAATTAAGGTAAGAGGATGCTGTTTGGTGATGAAACCAATCTCGTAGGCTTACATGTTCTGCTTGTAGACAAGTCATGACATTCATTTTCACATTCAGAGCAGACCGATATGGGGTCACAATGACCCTCAAGAAATATGCACATTTTCCGAAAATCTCATGAGGGCAAAAACTCCTCAAACTGTTTAATATGAATCTCCAAATTGAGGGCAACATCTTGCATTAAACCATGCTTTAATTTGGCAACGAGAAACTCATGTGCCGACTACTGCACCTGAATATGCACTTTCATGAAGCTCTGAGTACTTTCCCTGATACTACCTAATATACCTAGTATATCTCTAGCACACTTCAGAAAGCAATGTCTGTTTCATGTATTTCATATACCATAATCAAGATATCTGATATTTTCTTAATGTGTTAGGGATCATATATTTCAGGCAAATATATCAGAAGATTTGTGAACTCTATTTACCCCCCACTAGATTTTTGACCACAGAATGTGTGAATAGCTTTTCAGTATTAAAGAGCAAGATCTCTGTTGTTTTTACCAAAGACAATTTAAGAAGTGGATTCACTAACAGAAATAGAGCCACTGAGAGTCAATCAGAGTTCTGCCAGAGCAGAGTGGCTGAGGCATGTTGTCAAGGGAGAAAGGTTGGCTAGATGTAGACAACACCCCAGAAAACACAAGAGCCCTTGTTGGAAGTATAGAGACAGCTTAGGGCCACAAAGACACCTGAAGTCACCCTGGAACCTTGACAGTGGACAGTTTTACACTATGGCTTAGTATCCATGGCAGCAAGAGATGCGGGAGGATTAGATTGAGAGGGGCATGTATATGACAGATTTGTAGGTGAGCAAGCAGTGAAAGATTAATAACACTATGAGGTGTTGATATTAAAGGGCAGTGCAGAGCCGGAGCAGAAGCAGACAAACACCTTGTTGAACATATTTTCATTGCATGAATTCCTTGCAGATTTGCAGTAATTTTAATAATGACTATATCATTTGAATGACCAGGGACCACACTATTTATACGGTGTCGTCAGTGCACACAGCGCTGTCATTTTGATCAAAAGTCGACCTTTTCAATTGTATTGCTTTATGGGTGTCTGAAGTCATATTGCAAACATTTTCCCAAAATAATCATTATACACTATACTTCTAGGCTACCAGTTCTCCAACGTAGGAGGCCTTACCTGGAGTAGATCTCTGATATCAGATCAATATTCACAGCATTACTCTTATTCTGATGAATCTTTTATCATGTGCATATAAGTGGGAGAGGAGGAGTAACTGGACTGGCCTCTTCCTCCCCCTCCAGATAACAGGATCCTTAATGTCTTAAAGAGGGGTATTAATGACCCCATTAGACGTTCTGTCAACGAGGTCTATTCAAATCATGTCTCACAAGGCTATTTATTGTACATGCTAATGTATTCATCACAAGCTAAAAGCTGATGACACACTGAAGATGCTGAATCAGCCAAAAATGATTCACTTCTACTCGTGCGACAATTAAATAAATTATCAAATTAAATGCGCTGTAAGAAAGGAATTGCCTTGTTAATTACAAAATGGAATTCTCAAACATGGGATGGTTGTCACATTAATGTTTAATGTTTGTATAAGAGATAACAGACATACGATTATGGATTAAGCCTAAAAGATTTCTTTCATTTTCCTTAAGTGCTGCCCTTAAACACTGAAGATGGGTTATAAAAAGCAGAATTGCATTATTATGATTTATCAGCAGGGGGCGATGTAGATTACAGCCATGTCACTATTAGCGCTATCATTTTATCACTGCATTGCACCCAGTTAACTGGTATGACACAGCTAACTAATCCAAATCTGTTAAGACATCATGATCATTACATTCAGAAATATGTCTAGCTCTTCAGTTCAATTTGGTTACAGAGTGCACACAGTGTGCTGCAGTACTGCACACTTGAACCACTGTAGCCTATATATACATTGGTCCTAGTACGTACATTACAGACTGTAGATTAAGTGGTTGCTATTTTTGAGGTGTCACTGTCCTACTGCCTGGCATTAGATTACATAATTTAAAATTTTGTCTTCTCTAGCCAATAAAGGAAGACAACAAAGAGATGTCCCTCATTGCTCAACATCTGCCAAACACTTTTTTAAGGAACTTAAAAAAGTGTTTGGCTTCATCAATGTCTCCTTAAGCATAGTTACAAACACATAAACTGGGCAGTATGTATCCCAAAATAATAACAAACCTTGTGTTCATATTTTTCTGTCTGTTTTGCAGTCCCTTATTAGTGCCGCATGAATATTATGTGCAGTTTACTTCGATTTCACTCCAGAGCCAAACAGATTCCCGTTTAAATTTGGTCTTTTATAATAAAGACCATGACAATCCTATAATAATTCAAAATCGTATTTCCCAATCAACTAGGTACAGTTCCACCAGGTGTATTTGTGGTACATCCTGGCCTGTCTTACAAGGGATTCCGGTCTAAAATGGTCAACCTATGTTTAGAAGAAATGGAAGACAATCTAATGACAAATCTAATCTAATGACAAAGGGCACTTACAAGACAAGTTCAGAAAACCAGAGTGTCTTGAATAAATGTATCCCAACCCTGTGGCTTAGTTGGTATGTTGATGTGTCCCAGTGCAGTTAGTTTATTGAGGGAAGCATAAATTCTATCAGAGGTGCCGACTTGTTTTTCTGCTTTTGAAGTTTTCGTCCCAATTGATTTATTTATTAATCCATTTTAATGACATGTTTGTCTGTGTACAGTCAGTGAGATTGCAGTATGCTAATATGTCATTATTTTGTGTCGACTGTTTCACTGTAAACAAATGTTGTTGCTCTTTGGCGAGGGCAGACTTAGTTTTCTTCTCCTGGTCTGGTCAGTCCACTAGACCATGCATCTCTCTCGGTTCTTCTGAAGCCCCTCCAGGAGAAATCACTTTCACTTTGTTTTTAACAAACCTTGTGGGAAATGTGGCATTTAATGAGGTTGTAATTCCATGAATAAGGCCTTATGTAGGTCAAGAGAAGGTGCCACACTGGTTTAATCTTATCAGCCTACTTTAAAGGACAACTGGGTCAATATATAGGCATATTTGTTAGCAAATGCTAAAACTGTAAGGCAATTCAATTAGAGTTAATTTAATCACTTAGGCTTGCTGCTTCTGGGAATTCCAGGTGTAAATGTGGGAAATGAAGGAATGCTTTACGTACAGTCTAGTTTGTTAGCCACATAGACTGAAACAATCTGCAACAATCTGAAACGACACCAACCAAAGCATCTGCCAACATATGCTAATCGCACCCATTAAGCAGCCACCCTTCCGACGGGCAGGGCTCTTTAACTCCTGAGGGTGGCAGGAAGCTGGCTGGTGTCTTCCCCGGGGTTCTCTGAAATGATTCGGACACCTCTGCTGCCTATTCCCCACTTGTTGTGTAGATGGGGCTAAACGCAGCACAACAAGCCTTCCACCGACTCCCAAATTGGCCAATTGTTTCCCCTGTCAGTCCAGCCGGTGGTGTTTGGATGGTGGAGAGGGGAGGGTGGCAGGAGATGTCGTTTTTGTGGAGTGGGTTTTTTTTCTTGGCGTGTCGTGACGCAAGCCGAAGAAATTGGTACATCTTGTTGGCAGCAACGCAGGCCAGTAATCCTTGTCATGTTTGATACGATGGCTGGGTTTGCTAGTACATGCTAGATGCTTTTAGTGATTACTTACATTTTGTTAGCAGCAATGAGTGCCAGTACTACTTGTCATGCTCAATACGTGAGCTGGGTTTGCTAGTACGTGATAGATGCTTTTAGTGATTACATTTACCCTTAGGCACTTTTCAACACATTGCTTACTCAGCTCAATAGGCTTAAAAAAACATTAAAGTGGGGGCCCCTGTGGTCCGGAGATGCAACTGACATTAGAGTGCCCCCCCCCCCCCTCCTTCAGGCCCTCACCACCGGCAGCATCCCGGGCTTCATCGACGTGGTCATGAACCTGAACTCCCCGGCACTGCTGGAGGACAACCTCCTCTGGCAGGCCAAGGCGGCGGGGAAGAGGATCATCTTCTACGGGGACGACACCTGGGTC
Source organism: Molva macrophthalma (assembly GCA_027123675.1). NCBI lineage: Eukaryota > Metazoa > Chordata > Actinopteri > Gadiformes > Lotidae > Molva > Molva macrophthalma. Next base: position 5,091,651 of record JAOPJO010000002.1, read on the forward strand.
CGCCTCTTCCCCAAGCTGTTCATGGAGCACGACGGCACCACCTCCTTCTTTGTGTCCGACTACACAGAGGTAAGGCCCACGCTCTTTTTGTTTGCACGCTTCAACTTAGCGTAGCATTAAAAGATGCTAGGATCACACCCCGCTCCCGTCCTATCGTTGATGTGTTCAGAAACGTAGGTCTTTTATTGTATTGCTTTCAAAACCTGATCGCTTTGCTGCTGTCCCACTGAATTCCTCTACTTGAGAGATGACTAAGAATCAACATCCACTGACTATCACGTCATATTTCCATGTGCCAAGTGCATCACAAGATATATAAATATATACAAAAGAGGCGCCCAACACATTTTTGCAATAAAGTCTTTGCATGATGTATTCATTGCAGTCATCCTCATTGCCATAGCGATATAAAATGGGATTGATCGTGCATCCCCAGTGTTCATCAGGCAATCAGTCACAAAGCTTCCATGTGGCCTTTGCACCGACGACGTCATCGACCCGGGTTACTCGGGCTGTCTGGCTCTGAACTGAGGGCCCCGACGTTTCAACCGCTGCTGTTTCTTGCTTCTCCTCGGGGCCATCCAGGTGGACAACAACGTGACCCGCCACCTGGACAGCACCCTGAAGCGGGACGACTGGGACCTCCTGATCCTGCACTATCTGGGCCTGGACCACATCGGCCACGTGAGCGGACCGCGCAGCCCCCTGGTCCGGCCCAAGCTGATGGAGATGGACGACGTGCTGAAGAAGATCCACGGCTCGCTCGTCTCAAAGGTGCTCACCCGCCACTACCTCGTCCTCCACAAAAAGATCTAAATGAATAACGAGGTCTTAGCCAGGGTCATGGTGAAAGGTTTGGGAATATTGGAGGACCTGGTTGCTTTTCTGGTTTATATATATAGACAAAACAACACTGCCTGTGTTATTTATCCTATGCTGTTCCTTTGAAACAAATTATTTTTTTACTAGAGTTGTTTGTGTGTGTGTGTGTGTGTGTGTGTGTGTGTGTGTGTGTGTGTGTGTGTGTGTGTGTGTGTGTGTGTGT
>JAOPJO010000002.1:5126763-5137619 GCA_027123675.1 Molva macrophthalma
CACACACACACACACACACACACACACACACACACACACACACACACACACACACACACACACACACTCACACACACTCTGCAGCACTCCAGCTGCTGTTCAACCCACTTCTGCCTGCCTATAGACACACATGCATACGTACAGATTCACACACACACACACACAAGGAGCCGTTAGGGTTAAGGGCAATTTTGTAAAAATGTTAAATTACCTGGAGAAACAGCATGTGGTTTGTTCCTCAACTGCACCTGGCTGAGTGTCCCTGAGCAAGGCATCTCATGTATGGAATGCACCATATAGGGGCACTCCATTCACCATGTGATTCAATCAAATATCGAGGATTGATAGATTTCCAAATGAAATCTTTTGCGGCGCTACACGGTGGGCTGAGGTCCGTTTAAGAGAAGCAACACCCTATTTGTTAGAATTGTTGTTGTAGCTGTATGTCATACTATTTTCATAAACTATAAGCACCGTTGTTCTTACTGGGAAAATGATTGATAAAGTAATCATCCAACAATATTGAATGGGAGTAATCATAAGTACTGAAGGCAGTGGCATTCTGTCTAAAGGCCATCCAGAGATACTTTAAACCTGTTTGCACATAGAAGATATGAAGCTGTACCCAAACTAATTGCTATGGTGATTATTATTATTAGATTCCACCTCCCAGAAAACAACTTCAATCACATAACTCTCTCTCTCTCTGGCTCTCCATCTCTCGCTGTCTGTCTGTCTGTCTGTCTGTCTGTCTGTCTGTCTGTCTGTCTGTCTGTCTGTCTGTCTGTCTGTCTGTGTCCAATATACACACACACACACACACATACATATATATAGTGTCTAATGTCTATTGAAGTCGGGCAAAGCTTCCACATCACTAACAGTGTAATGCCCTCATCACTCCCGGGTCATTAATGCCATGATGGAATTGGGAATAAGCCACCACCAAACAATTTCAATCGGCAGTGTCTGGGCGCGTAATTAGGGCTGGTTGAGTAATGGTTGCAGCTAGCCGCTACCAGCCACGTCTGTGGTGCTCGGCTGTAGGCCAGCTCTGAGAGGCCCGTGGGAAGCGTCCCTCCTGGCTCCGGGGAGCGGGATTACATTCCATCTGACACCTGACGCGCGCTGCTCTGTGGAAGGAGACGTAGCCGCTAGTGGTAACGTGCCGAAACAGTGAAATCATTTGTGTTGATTGATTGATGAGTCCTGTGTGGGAAAGTTCACCGGCGTGATGTCGTTTAGTTGTGAAGCGGAAATGCTGCTCGTCAGACGATCCAAGCACTGTGACGGGATCCGTCTGAACTCTTGGTGAAGGGAATGTAGAGCTATTTATGATGTTTTACTAAAATACTTTGTAGATGAATCCACAATGAAATGAGTCACGCCCTGGTACAATGGGAACGTGGCTATTCCAGAGTTGTAGGTCCCATAGCGTCCATGACCTGGGGCCTGAGGCGAGGCAGCATATTACCACCACACAGGCGCTCCACTGACGCCCCGCCCTGTGAGTCGCATGTGTGCGCAGAGCTAAATCAATTAGGTAATTATAGTTATCATCACAACGTCATTCAACAACATGTTGTTATTGAGTGGATTACGTGAATAATCCAGTTTGATGGTGCATGGCCATACACTTATTATCAATGGGAGCAGACCTGCAGGCAAGCAGAGAGTATTCAGGATAAGGCAAATCCTAAACATGGAATGGGGGGAGGTTGGAAGGCCATCCATGAATCAGGGGGAATAATGAAACCCACCCACTGCTCCATCTCTCTCTAATAGAGTTTGGTCCTGTAGAGAACCGTGGTGGGACAATCCCGTCGCAATATCATTGCAGAGGGCGTAGCATTACGGATGGACAAGCTAATTAATGCAAAGCACCCATTTGCTTTTAATAAACCAAGTGGGTCGAAGGGGTGAATGAGTTTTATTATTATAACTAATGTCAAACAACTAACTAAACAAAAGTTGTTGGCTGCAGTCAGTGTTAAGTGAATTAGTGCAGGTTTAAACAGAATCAGTGTTTGGATAGACATTTGCTTTAAAAGCAGAAATGAATGTCTTTGGTTTGTTATTTATTTGTTTTCTCCTCCTTTTATTTACTCACTATTACTATATCAAACGGTACCTTATCGATTGATATTGCCCAGGACCATTAACTTCCATGAACGCACAATAGGGAACTGACCCTACTTTAAAGGTACAGTGTGTAGAATTTAGTGGCATCTAGCGGAACAGACTTGGCAGAAATTGAATATAATATTCATAAGTATGTTTTAATTAGTGTATAATCCCATGAAAATTGTAAATGTTATGTTTTCATTACCTTAGAATGAGCCCTTTATATCTACGTAGGGGCCGGGGCCTCTTCGATGGAGGCCACCGTGTGCTAAGAGTTGTAGGAAGGAGGGGGGCTTGTTATCCCCTTGGCTATGACCATTTCTGATTATATTTTGTACCGTCGTTGTGTAGGAGCTTCAAAATGATATCAACAATGTTGTATATGAAATGTGCCACACCCTGGTGTTATACCATATATCTTAGAAGCTTAACCATCTCTTGGACATCAACCTCCACCGCTGCAAAGATGGAGCTCCACGCATCCACACACACCGTGGCGTTATATATGTGTCCTAAAAGCTTAACCCTCTCTCGGACCCACCTCATATATCCCAAGAAGACGAGCTTATGATCCGGCCTTTCACCAAAATATTTTATTTAGAGGATTCAATTATAAATAAGTTTCAAAAAGTTAACTTTTTAATCCAAGGGTAAAATAGTGTAGCGAAGGGCAGTTCGCGGATGAGGGGGATTAAGATAAGTGGGTGTACATTTATTAATACATCCATGTTTTGCCGACTTTAGTTTTTCAGGTAGTTCCCTGTTTGATAACTAAAAGTAGGCTGTCACTCTTTTGGAGAAGGTTGGTATCCAAAACAAAAATGCAGCAATACAACTGCACACCGCCGTGTTATCAACATCTACATCCGCGTACCGCGGTGGAAGTAAACATTGTCTTGCAGCGCCGACTGCTCTCTAGATGAATGATCAATACATATAACAGATAGCTAATTAAAGGTCTATGAAGGTGGTTTACCACGATGGATGCTGTAAGAGGTCTGTGTGTGATGGAGACGGCTACGTTAGGCGTTACCTCCACCTTGTCCTACAACATTAACACTGACCATGGTGAGCATGACAAACATACCCAATCTGTGATTGGTTGACCGGATTTATTCGCATGCTAAAGCCCTTCAAAGTCGTCCTTGGTCGATGTCCGTTTTGCGCAAAAACAGAAATGCCTCCTGGCACCTCACACGACACACAGGCCAACACAGGCCACTGTAGTCATTGGAAAGGGAGGGTTGTGTTTGTGGGGGGGGGGTTCAGTTGGTTGCATCCTCCCCGCTACTTGCTACTAGATTCCACACACTGGACCGTTTAATAGAAAACATCGTTCCAAAGGTTTCCATTGGTGGAATCAAAGTGAAGTGACATCATGGTCATGCGGTAAATAACCAGCGCTCTGTTGCAGGGGAACTCCAACAACATCGGCACCGTGGACATCTCCGTGGGCTTTGTGGGCCTGGAGAGCTACGTGGAAGGGCCCGCCGTCTTCCTGACGGCCCTCAGCACGTACGCGGGGCCCCTGCTCTGGGCCTGTCACCTGGTGTGCTACCTCAACTCCGAGAGCCACAGGTGAGCGGCCCCTCCCACGCCGTCGCTGTGACGCCCGGCCAGGCTCGCTCCGCGTCCCTGCGGCGGGAAACAAAGCTTTAAAGCTGGGATTGTTTTTGTCTTCTCCTGTCTCCGTAGTTCTCTTCGTCGCCGCTGCATGTCATTTGCACACAGATCCTCGAATTCAATATTTGACTATTTAACCCTTGAAATCTTTGCGAACCCAAAAAGACAAACAAAGAATTTGATGAACACGAGCGTAGATTTTAGCACAGGGGGCTCCGTCGATCTATTAATTATTAGATTAATTATATATGGATCCATTAATAATAATGTATTAATGGTCCCCTTGTTTTCCCTGTGGGATCCTGAGATGGCCCATTTCTCATATTGATTTCATTCGGTATGATAAGGAACAGTTGCTGGTGTCACATCACACTCCCTTTCCCCGTGCCCAGGCTGCTGACAGCCTCCTTGTACCTCCTCACCAATGATCCCTGCAGCACCCCCCCCCCACCCCCCACCCCCCACAGAGCTCCAGGAGACGTGTGTGATAGATGAAGGCCTGTCAGCGGCCTGACGTGGTACAGCTCATTTAGAATGCATTCTGCTCCATCAGCGGCTGCACCAGGAAACAGGAAATGGAAAGGAGAAGTGGATCAATAGACACTGATGCTGCGCCGGCGCTCCCCAGGCACGAGCCAAACCCCACTTAGCTGTGTTTCACTCACCACCACACTTTCCTCTTATTTGTTTTTTTTTTCCCCCTTTTTCTTCTTGAAATCCAGATATGTAGGTCGCTAATGGTTCCCCACGCCAGGTTGGAAGCTTTGAGCATCAATTGGCTGTAATTGTTTAGCCAGCCTCCAGGCTACCGGGATGTCAACAGCCTAACGCCACGGCAACACGGAACAAAGCCTTTTCAAGAAGTCCCTCTCAGGCCCTTCCAGGCCGGCTCGTACGGAGGGTCTGATTGGAGCCATTAGATCCGCAGCGCGTCTCATTAGGGACAATTATCGGGAGTGAGTGTCGAGCCACTCCCTGCTCTACAACCAGTACCTGCTAAAGTGCACATTAGCCAACAGTTGCCCTGCATGCTGTTTGGTCTTTTATTTTATTTTATTTTTACAAATCAATAGCTCGCCTACGGCCACATATAGCTTGGCACTCTGCTGGTCCCTCGGGCCCCGCGCTCCGTTTAACTACAGCTCCCGTAAAGAGGGCCTAGACAACACCAGGGCCGGGCCCTCTCTATTAAAATGCAGCGAAAGTGTTGTAGCGCTGGGCTAAAACCCACCGGGGTAATGTCCTGTTATGATGCTCCATGTTGAAGTTCAAACGAGCCTTAACGCAACGCCTGTACAGCATGACTAACTAACGCACGCTAACGTGTGTGTATTTGGAATCCAAACAACAATCATCGATCAAGATCTTCCTTCCGTGATCGACAGACAACACTGTTGCCAGGACACCTTACTGATGTATAGATGAGAAGATATGTGTCGAAAGTACACTTTCTACTGAAAGTTTTACCATGGATGATAATATATATTATCCGAGGACGGATACCATATACCCTCTTCTCTTTGTTGTAATTGCTGTAAAACTGGTGCGTTCCGTTCTGCTCTGCTCATACTGTGATTACCTGCCGTGCCGTTGAGCAGCTTCATAGAGATTTAATCATTGGAGTTATAAAATATGAAATCAAAGTTGTGTGCCGTATGGGTGTGCGAGAGAGTGTGCACGGCTGCGTGTGTGTTGGTGCAGAAGCAAGCAAGCGGGCTGATATTTCCTCATTCTCTAAAGGTCAGTTTTACCAATTTAGAGCTCTGTGGATATGCTTATAAGATCAATGGTAAAACCAAGTACGCAAAACCCTTCCCCCACGGAACCCGACCGGCCTCAATTACGTCCATCCTCCAAAGCTCTCAAACTCCTCCACCCCCACCACATAAGTTAAAGGTGCAGTAGGTAAGATGTTAGAGGTTATAATTTGAGTGTAATCTGTTAGAAATCATGATTTTTTAGACCGCTTCCACCTCCCATCTGACCTATCAGGGCTCTCTCTTCCATGATGGGTTCGGCGAATCCATCTCACCCGTTGATCACGTGCACGTACACAATGCTATCGTCTCAGCGGCAGAGAGCGCCCGTCTCCAATCCAGCCATCGTTTCAAACACCGCACGGCGCGATGCCTTAAAACTGACCCCGAGACTTCCTCTTTATCTCCCCCCAGGACCCCGGTGGCTCTCGGCCACGGCTGCTACTGCCTGGCCCTGCTGCGGAGCGTGCCGATGGCCGTGTACGTGGTGCTGGTCACGGCCCTGCGCTACCACCTCTTCATTTGGAGCGTGTTCTCGCCCAAGCTGCTGTACGAGGCGGCCCACGCGCTGCTCTGCACCGTCCTCTGCCTCTTCCTCAGCGCCATGGAGCAGGCGCAGGCCGACCCCGGGAGGCCTTAGGGGACCTCGTTTGTACGTTTGTTTGTACGTTGGCCTCGGCGGCCATCTTGGTTTCAAAATGCAAGCTAGCATTTTCGGAACCAAGATGGCCGCCTAGGTGAATAAGGCCTAGCTGGCTGAAAAAACACTGAAAACAAATGTCCTGTGTGTTTGGGCACCGGGGGGCGATTCCTTCAGAATTCCACTTTTTGTTTTGTTGTCGTTGTTTTACATTTTGTGGGGAAATCTATTTATTGATGAGGAAAAAACAATTGTAGCATTGACTAGCTACAATTGTTTGGAGGGCTAATGGAGTGATTTGTATACGTTGTTTGCGTGCGAAGGCCTCAGACACCCATAGTGTGCAGGTTGAAGTCCCTACATGACATGCTGTCCCAGCAGACGCCAAACACAGCTGAGCTGCGGACAACATGTGTTCTATCTCAAGAAGAGCTTTGGAAGAAGCCGCTCTGCGTTATTTCCTTCTTGTTTTTCTTGCCGGCCAGCGTTGGAGTAGCCCCTAAAGGGCTTAGGATAAACTTGGATATTTAATGTGAACTGGGCGCAGTTCTTTTGACGGCTCACTCGGTGATTGGAAACGTGGCCGGGGCCGCAGCTTCCCGTCCAAAAGCAATAAGCGGACGGAGCCAAAGCAGCAGATGATCTGCTGCCGTCCAATTACTCTGAGAGCTCCGTCACTTTATACCACTGATTGCTTTTGACTCCAGATGTTTTCCAAAGAAGACGTCCGGGGGAATGGAAATGTCCTCGGTGCAGCGGGCACCTGTGTGTCCTCCGCCCCCCCCCCCCCGTCAGCCCCGAGCTGTCGCTCTGCAGGCCCAAACAGAGGGGCCCCCGCTCACACATCACTACTTCATCACCACCAAACTTGTGTGCGGGTGTGTGCGTGTGTGTGTGTGTGTGTGTGTGTGTGTGTGTGTGTGTGATTTAAATGCAGCATTCCACGGGGAGCTGAGCAAAGGTTCAAGTTGAGTGTATGTTCAGCACTAGCATGGCCCACAGTCTGCTGTAGCCTAATATAGCCGTAGCTGCGATATATTGTGTCCGTTTGTTGCAATGAGCCATGTCCTCTGGTACACCCGTCCACTCACAGTCTGTGTGCAGAAGCCGTGGCGATCAGAGGTCATGCAGTTGCACAACAAGTGGTCACTTCCCCCCTCGAAGGATGCGGGTGATCTGTTGGGGCACTGTCATTTTTCCAAGTCGTTCTGCAATGGGAAAAAGGGCTGTCCTAGTGGCTCGCATCGGTGGTAAATATGGCACTCTGACTAGCTGTCTTGTATACTACTATTCTGTGACACCTGATCACTCCACAGGCAAATCACCCACCTTGTCTTGTTCCAGGATGTTACCACTAACATACTGTTACTTTCCCTGATAAACATAGACTGGAAGAGAATAACATGTGAGCCACATTCTGTTTGGGTTGTTGGACCATGGCTGTGGTCTGCTTTCCTCCCGCAGTATCATCCCCGTTTTCCTTTTCCTTTCCATTGATCATTTCTTTTGGGGGGGGGAGAGAAATGGAATGATACGGAATGCAGAGCGTAAGCGTCTGAGCCTTGCATATTTATTACTGGTGGTAATCTCATCAGAATATTTTGACATGCACAAGAACATTTTCACTGTGTTTCTTGAATTAGCTTCTTGGCAATAAAAGGAACTCTGCAGAGGCTGCATTAGCCTATTTCTGTGGGCTTTGAACATGAAACAAACAACACAACAAAAACATGGCACCTATGGTAACCATACGTGATTGAACATTGTGAAACCAAAAGACAAGCAGCATATTCTTCATCTTCCACACAAAGGGGTTTCACCACAGCTGTGCTGGATCCTCGTTGTGCACTGGGATAAGGAGCATAGTAATGATTTATTAAAGTACATCGTCAAGGACATTCCCCTCTTCCAAAGTACATGTCTTCCGCAGTCAGGCCCGGGCCCTCTGCCTGGTCTGCTGAAGACCGAGCCTGCAGGGGGGCGCAGCAGAAGTAGGACCCTAGCAGATCAAACTTTTGACAACAGGTTACGGGTTTTAAAAGGAGCACCCTGCTTCTTCAGCAGGAGAGAGAGTGATCCTGCACCTCTGATTGGTTTGTGGAGTTGAGGCCACCTTCTGTTGCCTAACGGAGGGAATGCAGCATGCAGCTGTTCGTTTCAGAGGTCCACTACCACCTGGTGGGGTCATCATGCAGACAGAGGCAGAGGTCAAGTCTTCTCTGGACACTGCCTGCAGGACGACCCCTCTGGATCTGAGCTAGGAATTGATTTTCCATCTATAAAAAACATACAAAACTAAAAATAAGTTATCTGTATGTCACTGGTTGAATTGTTAGTTGGTTTTTTTTATCCTTTATATGTTGTCGATATATTATTGTCTCTGCACTGGGCGGTGCATCTATGCAAATTCCAACTTGTTTATTTGTGTTTCTTTCTGTAATTTATTTTGGTGTTTGTTTTCTTATCATTTAATGGGATCTACCCTGAATATAAATCAACACATTTCCCTATAATGGATAAGCTTTGTCCACCAAACTGATCCGGGATATTCATGGTTTTAGTTTCATTCTATTTGATTGCCTTTTTGAATTTTTTTATTTTGACTTATTTCATGATGAGATGATTGTTGGTTTTGAATCAGGCTTTTCATAATTGGGAGAATATTGTGATATAATATGAATGGAAGCGGCGGTGATGGTAATAACTGATCACTTAACTAATAACTAATAACTTTTTTATGAATAAAAACCTGTTCTATGACTATAATGGTTTATGTGCATCATTTATGTACCTTGAATTTTATAATGAATTATGTGCGTCCTACTTGAAAGAAATATATTAAGATTATATATATATATATTTTTTCATATTACATACATATATGCATACATGTATACATGCATACTTGCATACATGCAGACATACATACATACATGTATACATACATACATACATACATGTATACATACATACATACATGTATACATGCATACATACATACATACATGTATACATGTATACATACATACATACATGCATGTATACATGTATACAAACATACAAACATCCCAGAAGTGCTCTACTACTGGATTGAGATCTGGTGACCGTTGAGTCATTGTCATTGTTGGGATTGTGGACATAAGACCACATGAGACCACATAAGACGTGGTCTTAAGAGAGTGGATGTGTGATTTGGGAACCTGGTGCAGCCTGATTCACTTCAAGGTCGTGTTGAAATACTCTTGTGCATTGCAGAGCTCTTGTGCTTGTGTCTCTGTTGGTTACTTAAGTAACTGTCTGCCTTCCCCCTGACCTCTCATTGACATGGCACTATTTCGTCCAATGAAGTACCGCTCACTTGATGTTTTTTGTTTTTTTTTGCACTATTCTCTGTAAACTCTAGAGACGGTGGTGCGGGGAAATCCCCAGAGATCAGCAGTTCCTCAAAGCGATACTCAAGCCAGCCCGTCTTGCACCATCCCTCCACAGTCAAGGTCACTTGGATCACATTCCTTCCCTTTTCTCATGTTTGGTCTGAACAACAACTGCACTGTGAGTTGCTGGCACGGGATTGGCTGATTATATATGTGCATTTATGAGCAGGTGCGCAGGTGTACACTGAGGTAATATAGTCGCCACTGAATGGATGTAGGGACAGGAGCAGAATTCTGCATCTGAATTCTAAAATTAAACTTGTGTGTGCGTTGCGGTTGTGAGAAGTGTGTCTGGGCGGAGGAAGTTCTGCAAGATCTGGCAAGATGTAGCAAAAACAAAATAACACAATGAATTTACTGCAGTAACCCGACAGAAAGAAATAGTGTTGAGTTCCACTGTTCAACGTGATGCAGAGCTTTCCTCCACTGCACCGCACCTCCTGCTGCTCCTGGGGGCCAGTGCTAAGTGGCCCGTGGATGGAGGCCAACGAAGCCATCGGGAAGAAGTCGAAGGTTTTTTTTTCCCGTTCTTTTCTTAAAGCTGGGCTCCCTTTGAAAACACACTGGGCCGCTAGAAGCTATTCAGATCGATAGCCGGCTCACTTTGTGGCTACAGAGTGTGCCAGGGATTTCCCCTCTCCGCCCAGCCAATACACCACCCGTTCTGCTGCAGCTCCGATTCACTTTTCCGGTCAAGTCAAATCTAGCTCAGCAGAATTGAGTCTGGGAGGCCCGTGTGCTTGTTGAGAAGAGGAAAGCCTGTGGCTTATTTTCTAAGTTTCAAAGGTTTGTGAATTGCGTTGGGTGGCCTTGAACGACACAGAAGGCTTTTGATATTGCTTTATGATTGACAGTTCTGATGTCCTGTGATGAATCTCTTTGGTCTCTGGAGCTACTTTAGAATACCTCCCCCTCCCCTCCTTAGTTTGAAGATGAGTTGAAGCCGTACAACTTTTTCTCAAAACGTAGAATATGTTACGATATGAAAAACGAACAGAACATTTGTTCTCCACAGTTAAGACAAAACAGCTGCCGTTAGTCGACCAATCTCACAACACGATGAAGTGTTTTGAGTCATAAAACCTGTGACACAGATGGTGGCACCTGGCCCCCCGCTGTACACACGTGGACCCAGTGATTCACCAACGGCTTCATCATCTTTACACACTTATTGCTGGTTGGTTTGCTTGATTTAGTACTTTTCTACTTTGCATAGTGTGTGTGTGTGTGTGGGTAACCAACAGTTATCAAACTGATGTTATATAGATTCATGATTTT
>JAOPJO010000002.1:5139987-5177714 GCA_027123675.1 Molva macrophthalma
ACACACACACACACACCCACACACACACACACACACACACACACACACACACACACACACACACACACACACACACAAAGTTTCCCATAATCCATCCCCGAAGGATGATCTCACTCTTTCCTTTCTTATAGATTTTGGACAGGGAGACAGACACATGCGGCGAGAGACGGACGGACAGGCTGAAGAACACTAAAAATGGAAAAATGCAGTTTTAAAAGATGAGGCATTGTGGAAACTTCTTCAGGGTGGTGGGTGAACCCAGGGCTAAATCCTGATGAATGGCTTCTCCGAAAGACTGTAAGGAAGAGTGCTCTACGGCACTCCAGGGACGGAAAGACACCCCCCGTGTATGTGGGGGGTGAACACAAAACAAAGAGCCCCCGTGAGCTCCAAAATAACCGCGGAAAAACAAGCCGAGGACGAGGGAAATGTCTGCGGGGGTCAAGCAACGGCAAATATGGAAGTGGCCTCCGGTCTCTGAAGGATCGAGGCCAAGGCCGTCAGTGCGTTCTGTCCCTCCGCAGCGCCGCCGCTCTGGGATGAACTCATCCAGGTTATCGTTTCCCACCCCCACAGCTGGAGTAAACCCATAAGCGAATAGCGGCATTTGATTCCGAGTCAGCGGCGATGGGAAAGTTGGGAATGCTCACGTGCGATAACGCTAAAAGACTGCAGAGGAAAACGAGGGGGACTTTATACACCGATGCACCTACGGCACTAAGTGGTGCTCTCAGGTGGGAATCCAAACCACACACACACACTCACTGGAAGCCCTGGTGGTGGTCCTGGGGGGGCATCACGGTGGGCAGGAACAGCTCCATGTTGCTGACGGCCTTCAGCATGACCGCGTCGAAGACGCACAGCAGGGGGCGCCACTCGGTCAGCATCTCCTGGGTGCAGGACGCCGGGAAGTACCTGCCATGGTGCGATGTAAACAAGACACGCGGGGCTGAGGACATGGAGGACAGAAGGACACGGAGGACAGGAGGACACGATGAGCACAACACATGAGGCAACGCATGGGAGGATGCCTTGTTAAAGACACGTTTAAAGATGAAGAGAGTGAAGACAAATATGAAGACATGTGGCACTTCCCCCTCCACTTGGGGTGCATGTTGCAGATGTTTGTGCTGGAGACTGGGGTACGTGTTGTAGATGTTTGTGCTGGAGACTCACAGTCTGCAGTTCCTCACTAACGCCTTCAGGATGTTTTCCACTGAGCTGCAAGTAAGAACAGAACAGACGCTGATTGTGTGTGTGTGTGTGTGTGTGTGTGTGTGTGTGTGTGTGTGTGTGTGTGTGTGTGTGTGTGTGTGTGTGTGTGTTTCACTATCTGATGGAATTCAAATGACCCCCACGGTCAGATATCCTGGAAAAGCTCCTTTCCTGGGGTGGGGGGGTTTTCCTAATATTTTTGGGGAGGGGCTTGAGTTTCATGGAAGCTGTGCAGAGAGGGATACAGAAATATAATCGTGGAATACTGAGAAGAAGAAATGTGTGTGTGTGTGTGTGTGTGTGTTTGTGCGTGCGCGTGTGCGTGTGTGTGTCCATGCACGCGGGTGTGTCCCCGACCAGAACACACCTGGGGAACCAGACGAGGCCGAGGTGTTCCGTCTTGGAGTACACGACCCGGTCGTACAGCGAGTAGAGCGGTTGCCATGGCAACTGGAGGTCGTCCCTCGACAGCAGCTCCTTCTTCCTGTCAGGGGAGGGCGGGGGAGCGTTTCCGTTCGTCAAAACGGTGGAGCCCGGCATCGCGAGAGTCACGACGGTTAGCATGGGGGGGGGGGGAGAGAGAAAAATGCACTAATTGAAAGGTTGAAAAAGTAAGGTATGTTGAAATGAAAAACAAAACGTTGACGTGAAACAGATGACAAGACCCAGAGCGCGGCCCGCCAGCGGAGATTTGTCTCAGCCCGAGCCAGAGCGCTTGTTTATGTTTGGGGGGAACGCAGGACCGCTCTCGCTGCAGACACCGGACACCACACGGGTCAGTTCCAGAACCGCCGCTCAGCGCCGCTGACAGACGTCTGGGCGTCCGGGCTCTCGGACCGATTCATGTTCATCCAAACTCCGTCGGGCCGGGCGCCTCCGGAGTTCAGCGCAGTAACGACGTCGAGGGCAGACCAGAGGCGCTGGAGACCCGTCGTGTACACGCATCGTGAGGTGAACCATTCGTCCCAGGGCCGTCCCAGAGCCGTCACGACGAGGCTGCTCATTAGCCACGCGACACGCTTCCAGCCCAGCAGGTGGAAACATTTAGAGACAATTGACAGCAAACTGTGTTGTCACACTCTGTGAAAATTGTGTTAACAATTTGAGCAGCCATGAGAAAATGTAGGAACTGGCTGACACTCTGCTGCCTCTGGGGTATGAAAAGTTCAATTATCGTAAATTATCTGGGAATATGCCGAGTTATCCTGTATGTGTTTCACACACCAAAGAACACTTGATATAATCAATCAATATTATAAAACACATTTTGCGGCTGCTTCTTGTCACACACTTGACAGTTCAAGTGTGTGTGTGTGTCTGTCTGTCTGTGTTTGTGCGTGTGTTTGTGCGTGCTTGTTTGTGTGCATGCGTGCCTGCGTGTGTGTGAATGCTTGCGTGTGTGCGTGCGTGAGTTTGTGCGTGCATGGTTGAGCACGTGTGGGTGTGTGTGTGCGTGCGTGCGTATGTGTGTGTATGTGTGTGGCACACCCACTTGAGGAGCTGAATGAGCAGCCTGGCAAAGCTCTGCATCACGTGGGGCTCCAGGTGGGGCAGCGTTACCAACTCATACAGCAGCTTGATGAAGAGAACATGGTCCTCCTTACTGAACCTCAGCCCATACAGCTTCAGAAACCTGAGGGGGGAACAGACAAAGGGGATCGACAAGAAACGACAAAAGACTAATATATGAACGATATGAAAAACTTGAGTTTAGTAGACATAGCCCCGAGTCTAGCCACAAACCAAAACAAACGTATCACGCCAAGGACTGTCAGAAGAACTCGGCGCTTCCATTACTCGCTGTAAGTTAGCAAGATCGGTGAGCCATGTGTTGGGGATATGCCGGCTTCACTGGCTGCCTATTGGATGAGCTATGTTTCACGTGCTCTACGTGAAAGTGGTGTAGAGCGGCAGAATTAACCTAATTAGACGTTCTCATCGCCAGCGGAACGCCTGGAACGGGATGCTCTAAATTAGCGTTATTGGAGAGAAGTAGTACTTTCAGTTACATGGCATTAGAAGCGAGAGGCAGAGAGGGCGGGACTTCTGATGGAAGGATATCCGTTTCCGTTTTTTTAAGTTGCGGTAAAGCGGGATAACGCTACAATTCAGGATCATACACAAATGTCTATGTTCAGGCTCCTCGCGCAGCCTAGATGATGGTCTGCTTCACGCGCTCTACGTCAAAGTGACGTTGGCAAGCGAGGGCCCACGTCCATCCACATAAGATGCCAGATGACATTTGGTAGGGAAAAACACTTAAGGGAGTTAATATAGTTTGGAGGGATGTTAATGCTAGGCAAATATAGTCACACTATACGTTAAGATTCCTTAAAAAAAAGAGGAAAAATAACATAACGGTAATATTGTAACAGCATTTTTTAATCAGCATATGTATCTTGGCCATAAACCTGAACATAACATGAATACAAGCCAGGATACATTACATTACACACACGGTTCGTTATTAATAAGGACCTCACCCTGACCCCTAATAGCACTGCCAGCATCTATGCTACAGTGACTTACGAGAAGAGGTTCCTGGACCAGAACGCGGCCCCGGGCCACAGCTCTCGGACCAGCACAGCTCTGCTCAGGTTGGCTTTAATGGTCGCCAACAGCTCTGTGGCTTCCCGGTCCAACCGGTCGGAATAAGGCAACAGGCCATTATACACGATTTCCTTTTGGGGTATAAATGCCGGCGCCGAGTCTGGCGAGTCCACAGTCATCATGTCCCCTTCTCCTCGCATAGTAATTTAGGTTAGTAGTTTGTTTTTTAATGGATACGAACCAGAAAACTCTTGAGGTTATGCTCTCCTCCCACTGCTTTCAAGCAACATAACGACCGCTGTGCATCAGCTCAGCTGAAGAAAAGGCAATCGGCGGGTAAATGCATGTGCGCCCTTACGCTAATGAGCTATACGAGCCAAGACGGTTCCGCTGTGACCTGCAATGTCACACGCCGCTGCACTTTAAATCCTGTGCTAAGTTAGGCCAGGACGTTAGGCCAGGACGCTCCTCGCCAACGCTATTTCAAAACGAACAAATTCCATTGTGAAATACTTGCAGGCTTAGACACTAATGGAAAAAGGTGCATTCTTCTCGGTAAATTTACGCACGGGACAAAAAGAAAGTCTCCAACTTCAAATCCACGCGCAAGTGCTTGTCCTGAGGTAATCCGCAGGCTAATCTGATAACTGGTTAATGCCTTTTCCTCTTCCAGTGACCCACGGGCCCAACGGCCACCAATCAAATAGACAAGGTATAGCCCACGTTATGCAATGCGTGCAGCATGCCAGATACCGTTCTGGATGCTTTTTGGGTGCTTCATATTTTAGGGGGTAGTTTAATGCTTGTTCCGATTTCATGTAAATAAACACGTTTAAAAAATGTATTTATACAATACACTTACGGACTGAATCTCCGTCGTACGCCACCACCCTATAGCTGCATTGATTGATAGACTCTTTATACAAAGTATACCGAATTGCATTTCATTTCCAGCTTAAATAAATTGCGGATGATTACGAATACATAGACTCTGTTATCCACCAACGGGCTTCCACTCAAGGCCTTTTAAACACAATACTGTATTTACAGTACCTTTTAAACAGACACTCATTAACGTGTTTCCGCTTCCCTTGTCTAGAATGGCCTTACAAAGCCTAACAAAGCCCCCTTACAAAGGATAACACACACCCTCCCACCATGTACTGTGTATCCTTCCCATGTCAGTCCCTTTACTCTAAACCAGTGTGATGGTATGATCTGTATACACGCTTAAAGCGGTGTCACTGCTACTTGGGACAGGGGAGAGTGTGGTGGTTTTACCAAGTCTCCTCATCCAAGTACGCTGCAAAAAGTCTCTCTCTTTACCTTGTTACTTTAAGATGAATATCTTTAGTCTGACGGAAGATGAGCTTAAATCTGAGTGAATAGGGCTGTTCCACTTGTTTTGTATATTTGTTTCGACCAATCATGTTGCCGGAGGGGGGGGGGATCTGTAAGCAAGTCATTTAGTTTTCTTCGGTAAAATATATCCGTAACGAAACAGGAAACAAGGCGTAACTCCGCCCCTATCCGTTCCTGGTTTCCGGCTCAGGCTCTGTGCCCTCCCCCCCCCAGAAGTTCTGCTTTAACAGAACTGCCTGATCGGAGATCGCTTTAAGACATACCGCACAACACCATGCTCCCAAACGCTCTGTTGGGTGGGGTTGGGTGGTGTCAGCTGCTATCAGCGGGGCCCTCAGCCCAGAGGACCAGGTGATGGGGTGGTTGTTCCTCCTGGAAGAATGATGTTGTCTGTTTGGTGTCTGTTACAATGTTTTAAGGGGATCTGAAAACCAGATACTAACCAGATACCAGATCACTAAATGGTGAGTATGTGTGTGTGTGTGCGTGCGTACACCTCTGTTGAGTTTGTGGGTAGGGAAGGTGCATTTCTAACTGTGCGCACACACACAAACACACACACAGATACACACACATGCACGTGCATACATCTGCGAGAGCCATTATTCCACAAGTGGAATTCACAGATGGAAAAAGTGATACATGATGATGCCTTTTTCTCTCAGCGGGGATACTCGCAAGCGAGGGGAGGGCTGGAGAGAAGACATGATTAAGGTTAGGAGGGGAGAAAAGGAGGAGAGGATAGATAGAAGGGGTGAGAAAAGAGGGGAGGAGGGGAGAGTGGGAGTGAGGAAACACCTGAGGGAGAGAGGAGGAGAGGACAGGAGAGGAGAGGGTACGCCTGAGAAGGTAAAGAAGGGATGATTGAACAGTGGAAAGGAGAGAAGTGAAACAGGGGAAATGCATAACAACAGAAGGTGATCGATATACAAGAGTTGCCGGCGTTTCAGACGCTGGATGGTTCAATCATCAAAGCAATCAAAGGTTAATCCAACATTCAATACGCATTTACGCACACATACACCATGCGTTCCACGTTCACATGATTTATGATTATTTCCCTTTTTTGCCGACCTAAAAATTGGAAAATGTTTGCAGCCAACCAGCGTGTGTGTGTGTGTGTGCGTGTGTGAGTGTGCGTGTGTCTTATTTTAGGAATTTGGAGACTAGCGTGTAAATGATGTCGCTGGGAAACTTGCATGCGGACGTCAACACAAACACACGCACTGGTTTTTGTGTGCTTGCCCGGACACACAAACCCACACAGAGCCGCTTACACAAACACACACGCACACACACAGACACACATACACACACAGACTCTCTCACCCACACACCCATACACTGACTCTTTCTCTCTCTCACACACACACACATATTTTCTCTCACACACACACACACACACACACACACTTATAAACACCAATAGAGAGTTCCCCTTCATCCAGCTGGCTCTTTCAGGGAGATATTCAGCCCTCCTCATCGCCAGACAGACCAGTAATATATGACCCTCGCTTCTGCCCGAGATGCGCACACACACACACACACGCACGCACACACACACACACACACACACACATATAGTTAAAACACTAAAAGAGTTTTGGAGAGAAGTAGCGGGGCTGCTTGTGGTCACATCCCTCTCATCGATCTCCTGGCTGTTCGCTCCTGTGTTTCCCTTGGAGCGCCGAACGACCGAATGACAGTTAGCTGGCCACGGCATCTGTTGACGATCTGGAGGACCGCCGCCAGGATGACGAGGCAACGCGGAGACGGCGAATTAAGGACGTGAGAAAAAGCAAAAAAAGGAGCGGGACAAACTTCAAACCATCTGCGGAGCCCGAGAAGCCGAGAGCGGAGCCGACGCTCATTACCGCTTCTCAAGAGCGCAGCGGAGCAGCGCAGAGTCCACAGGTACTTCACAACACACGTCCGCAGCCCGCTTCACATCCATCTTGCTTCTGTTATGCCTTCTCACTGCATTACGCCGGCTCTGTGTTTCCCTGGGGAGAGCGAGAGGGAGCGAGGACTGTGATTCATGTCGACGACCGGAATGACTCGGACGAGATGTTGTGCCTCACGGCTCTCGGCGTTCCTCTACGCGTCCGCCGCCCTGTGTTTAGGTAACGCGCTCGCACACACACGCTCACACACACGCTCACACACACGCCAGACAGACACCCTCCTGCTCGCGCCTTCCATGCATGTTCACGCGCTCGCGTCTTCCCGGCTGAGCAGGTGCTCTGGGAGCAGAGCGGGAGGCAGCGCAGCGGATCACCTGTCGTCAGCCGTGTGAGGAGTTCATGGGCGCTCTCACGGAGATCCAGGGCCTGCGCCTGGTCACCAGCAACCTCCTGGAGGACCTGCAGAAAGTGGTACGGGGGACGAGTGTGCGCGCCGCCACACAGACACATACGACACCCCCGACGGCAGGGGCGTCCAAGGACGTGCGCCTCATCCCCATGTGCTGGTTTTGTTTTCATCAGATTTACGAAAACGAGGAGATGCGTCTCACTTTGGCAGAGATGGATCAAAACAACACCGACAGCTTAGGCGGCGTCGACGCCCTTCGCGGGAATGTTGCGGGTTCCAGGGACGAGGGTGGGGAAGAGGGGGGTGCGGAAGACGATGGAGGAAACGGGCCTTGGTTACCGGACAGCGACAGAGACGGTGAAATGTGGTGCGTGCAGGACGGACGGATGTACGACCACAAAGAGGCCTGGGACCTGGACAGCTGCACTTCCTGTTCCTGCCAGGTGGGTCGGTGAACACCCCCTTCGTGTTCTCGCTCGTCGTCTCACAAATCAGACTTTAGATGAAAAAATCTAAAATATCGCAAGTCTGATGGCAGACGAGCTCAAATCTGGGTGGACGGGTTGTTCCATTTTCTTTCGCTTCATATTTGTTTCGACCAATCATGTTGCGGATCTGTGAGCACGAGATTGGCTATTAAGAGTGAACACAACCAGCACTAGTAAACTGTAAAAAAGTGTCTTCATATGTACAGTGTGTAGACTGGCCACTGTGGAATACCACACATTCAAATCCACTGGCGTGAAAGAGTTGCTCTTTGGTACAATATCTCCGTAACAAAACAGGAAACGAGTTGTAACTTTTCCGTCTCCTCCCAGAAGTTCTGCTGTAAAATAGGACTGCTGGATCCCAGATTAGCTCACTTGCAAATTCATGAAAGTATGTTGTAGGACAATGCACAGCAGGAGTCCATGGAGGTTTCCATTTAGATTTACCAGTCTCTGTTTTTGGAGGAGGGTCCTTTTTTCCGACCTGCAGCCAAGGTAGATTCCTGAGGTCTTGTACTCCCTGTGAGTGGAACAGTGATGCATTGATGCTTTAATGTGGCTGTTTGTCATCATTTTCCATCAGCACCAAACATCCCCCTTGCATTCCTTCAGTGGTGTGGAATATTTGATCTCTTTTGTGTTGTACTGATCTGGCTCTCTTCCCCTCTCTTTCCCCCGTCCCTCTTGGTTCCCGTGTCACGTCCGTGTGTCCCTGTCCGTCCTCCATCTCTCCCCGTCCCCTTCCCCGCCCGCGTACAAGGGTGGACAGGTGGTGTGTCGCCAGAAGTCGTGCCCCCCTGCTTACTGCGCCAACCCCACCTTCATGGAAGAAGAGTGCTGCCCAGTGTGCCTATGTGAGTCGCTGCACGCCTGACCGAGCACGCCCAGATGCCCTCAGCCATAGAGCGGAACGCATACCTCAGCGTGGAGCAGCCGCCGTGGGTCTCCGCACCGGGCGTCTGAACCGCTAACCGCTAACCGCTAACGCTGGCGGAGTGGAGGTCAGGGGTGCGCCCCCACGACGGCCGGTTCGGTGCAGAAGTATAATTCAACCTGAAGCGCTCCGTCGTCTGAAGCCCGGAGCAGGCGTAGAGCTGGGGCCGACTCGGCACAGTGTTTTAGAGTTGGGTCGTTTCATCGGAGCATGCAGGAGCGCAGCCGGCTACGTTGGCGCTCGGCGCGCTTTGCTCCGCTGAAACTCTCCTCTGCTTCTCTTCTGGGTCACGCTACAGAAACGCACCAAAGTCTGCGCTCCGTGTGCTTTGGGCTTGAGAATCATGTGTTTGCCTCTTTGTGTATTGGGTCTGTGTGTGCGTGTGCGTGTGCGTGTGTGTGTGTGTGTGTGTGTGTGTGTGTGTGTGTGCGTGTGTGCGTGTGTGTGTGTGTGCAGCCAAAGAGGACGGCTGGTCTCCGTGGACCGAGTGGACCGAGTGCTCCGTGACGTGTGGCCGCGGCGGCCAGCAGAGGGGGAGGTCCTGCGATGACGTCATCGCGTCTTGCGCCGGCCCCTCGGTCCAAACCCGCAGCTGCATGCTGGCCAAGTGCGACCGCAAAGGTAGTGCGTCGCCATGGAAACCGCCTTCGGATATGTTGTGATGATGGTCCCGTTGCTTCTCCTCCTTCTCCTCCTTCTTCTCCTTCTCCTCCTTCTCCTCCTTCTTCTCCTTCTCCTTCTCCTCCTTCTCCTCCTTCTTCTCCTTCTCCTTCTCCTCCTTCTTCTCCTTCTCCTCCTTCTCCTCCTTCTTCTCCTTCTTCTCCTTCTCCTTCTCCTCCTTCTTCTCCTTCTCCTCCTTCTCCTCCTTCTTCTCCTTCTCCTTCTCCTCCTTCTTCTCCTTCTCCTTCTCCTCCTTCTTCTCCTTCTCCTCCTTCTTCTCCTTCTTCTCCTTCTCCTTCTCCTCCTTCTTCTCCTTCTCCTCCTTCTTGTCCTTCTTCTCCTTCTCCTCCTTCTTCTCCTTCTCCTTCTTCTTCTCCTTCTTCTCCTTCTCCTCCTTCTTCTCCTTCTCCTCCTTCTTCTCCTTCTTCTCCTCCTTCTTCTCCTTCTTCCTCCTCGATCGCTTGCTTTGCTTCTCGGCGGACGGATCTCGCACTCCGCTCTGCAGTCGATCCTGCGAGGCCGAGAGGAGAGTTTGATCCGTGAGTAACCCCGTCTGAACCTAAATCCGGCCCTGTAGACCGGACACCACGCGTAGAGCTCAGGGAGCGCTCCTCAGGGTTAGGGTGAGGACCGGGCGCTGAACACGGGGGCGCTGTGTAAACGGAGACCTCTTCTTCCCATGCCTGTAATCTCAACCTTGTTGAAAAAGGTCCACTGGAAAGAGTTTGGAGCGCTCGGAGCGGTCGGAGCGCTCGGTCTCCGGGAGCCGCCAGCTTTCCAGGCCGCCGCGAGACATGTTTAATCATGTTTGACCGGCGGGGGTTTTCCCGGCAGGGCGGCAGGACGGGCTCTGGGGGATGTGGTCCCCCTGGTCTACGTGCTCCACCACATGTGGCGAGGGGAGCGTGACGCGGGTACGACTCTGCAGCGGCCCCGGGCCCCAGCGGGGGGGGCGCGGCTGCCCGGGCTCCGCCAGGGAAACGCAGCCATGCGGGAAACCCCTGTGTCCAGGTGGGTTTGGACAAACACACACACACACATTCATACGCACTCTCACACACACACACACACACACATTAATACGCACTTTCATACACACACACACACACACACACACACACACACACACATTCATACGCACTTTCATACACACGCACACACACATTCATGCACACTTTCATACACACACACACACACACACACACACACACATTCATACACACTTTCATACACACACACACATACACATGTTCATAAACAAACACACACACACACATGTTCATAAACAAACACACACACACACAAACACGGTCATAAACACACACAAACACACACAGACATGCAAAATGCATACCCACATTAATACCCATCAATAAACACACACACACACACACACACTGTTGAGGAACCAGTATGTACATTTCTTGAGATATTTGTCTTTTCTCGATAAAACTAAAAACGAAAGTCACAGAATACAGAGACACCCACAGATAACCGAGTGTGCAACCAAGCGACCTAAAGAAGGACGGCTTCCCAAGCTGTTGACGAGAGGACAAACCCAGAGCACACCGTGAGACACACACCAGGGGACCTGCAGAGGAGGGGCTTATTTTAGGTTAACACGGCAACTTAATGGGCAGACTGGGAGCCCATGCAGAGAGCAGACTTTAAACATATACCAGTACATAGTTTCCAACCCCATTACATCCAAACCGCAGTTACACTTGCCATGCTATGCATCATTGTGTGTGTGTGTGTGTGTGTGTGTGTGTGTGTGTGTGACGGTGTGTGTGTGTGTGTGTATTCTTGTATTTTGTTGTCTTCTACACGCTAATTTGTATACAAACATACAGTTGTTCAATCTAAATTTGTACACGATGTCTAAATGTATTGTTGTTGTTGTTTGTGTGCCTATGTGTCTCTGTGTGTGTGTGTGTGTGTGTATACACCCGTGTGTGTGTGTGTGTGTATACGCCCATGTGTGTGTGTATAGCCCGTGTGTGTGTGTGTGTGTGTATACACCCATGTGTGTGTGTGTGTGTGTGTGTGTGTGTGTGTGTGTGTGTGGTCAGGGCCACTGCACACTTGTGAGTGTTTAAACATAAATCACCCAGAATGCAGCAAGAAGCCACTTTGCCGTCTGCCAGTTGGCCAGCCTGCCAACTGGTCCCCTCTTGCAATAAAGACCCTGGCTGTTAGTAGGGGAGGCTGGTTCTGAGTCTACCGCCGGCCACCGGGAGAAGGGTCCCCTCCCCACACATGCACTTAAGTGACTCTGACTCAGACATGCCCCCCGCACGCTGTGAAGACATGATGAATAAGGGTAGCAGGGTCACAGAGCCACTGGCTTTGTGTGACTCAGCCTGAGGAGTTTCACAGATCATTTCTCCATCATATTTTTTACTCTCATCATGTCGGTCTCTAAAAACTGCACTTGAGGTTTTCCTACATGAGATGAGTTTACAAAAAGGGGGAAACTGGAAGGCAAAGCCTGCCAACAAGAAAGTGTCATTAGATAAGAAACGTCAACCGTAAACCAATAGAGATAAACGCATGGAGAAATCCACATTGATCTAATACTTTCAACATTGATATTTGAGTAGAAAGTATTGCCGTAGACTGAATGCTTTGTTCTCAAGGTAGGCCTAGGCCTACTACTTCCGTCACTGCATAAATAAGATTCACATTGACCCTTAGATGTATAGTGGTTTACATGAATACTGACCTCATTCAAATAATACATGTGAAAATAAATAAATGATCACGGTTGTCACCTTGTAAATGACAAAGTGCAAAGCATCACATCCTTATTTCTTTTTCAATAATGATATTGTTAGTCTTTTCAAGTTTAGCTCTTCCAGTGAAACAGGTGGTGTTCTGTCAGAGATACATAAAACATCTAAAAGGGAGATCATCCCACAATGAATGAAGAAATTAAAGAGACTCCAAAAAACGGTGTCTAGAATATCAGAACGCCAGAGAGAGGGGATCCTTCCCCATTGAAAGTAAACGGATGCGGTTGATGATCAACTGGTAGATTTTATGACATCTATAGGGTTAAATACAATTCTTTTATTCACATGTAAAAATGTAGACATTCAAAACACGTATTTTGCCTCGAATAGCAAGCTCCAATCGAGACCATGTTGTTTTTTATATAGAGAGATTTAAAACCTGCGATTGGCAAATTACTGTGAATGTTTGGACAAGCATTAGTCGGATGGGTGTCTGATTATGTAAGAAAATATGCCTATATCAAGAGAAGGAATAAAGTGAATGAATCAATCAGCCTCGCTATAGCCTCTATATTGTCCTCGCGTTGAACTTACTTATTTGGAATTTCTCCAAGCACAGTCAGTGATTGTCACACAGCTTAATGTTAAAGCTGTTGGGGGGGTGGGGGGGGGGGTCCACAGCAGCCCCTATATTTTGCATGCCTCCACCGGGAATATGTCTTCGTATGCGGGTGGCTGTTCGCTGGGCAGTGGGTAAGAGAAGGGGTACGACAGGTTGAGTTCCGGGTCCATACACGAGTAGCCCGGCAGCTCCAGGGACGGGTGGCCCCTGCACTGCACCTCGGCGCCTGTCTCGTCGAACACGTTAAAAACACCCAAGTTGATGTACGAGACCGGCTGGAATTCCGCCGAGGAAAAGTCCCGCTCCTCGTGGTAGAGGATCGCTCCCGTGCTCTGCCTCTGAGACTGCCTGTTCCTGTAAAACTGCGCGGTTTTGTACCTCTTGATCAACACGAGGTTGATGAGCCCCAACAGGCACTCCAGTGTGCTAAGAACCGTGGAGACGACCAGACTCCGTTGGTAATCCTTGAGCTGGTCGCACGCAGGGTTCACAACCACGGAGTGGAGGCAATAGTGTGAATATTTCCTCTCCACCAGAGAAACGGTGTCCCCGTCCACCACCGCGCCGGAGAAGGCGGTCAGGACCCCCAGCAAGAACACCACGACACCGAGCAGGAAGAAATTCCGACAGCCGGGCTTCTCTGTGCAGCAGAGCAGCGCGATGCCCAAAAGACCCTGACCGATTCCGACAAGTATCCCAGAGTAGAATGCCCCAGCCGCGGCGCCGAGGTGGAAGTGCGCCCGCACCACAGTGCCCAGAGAGATGCATTTTAATCCAACGACAACTTCGCTCACGGCGCACACGAAGAGGAGGGTGCTGGAGAAGATGGTACACAGTCCTTTCCCACTCCACTTCATTATATTCCACCTCTGCTGCCACACTCGATCCCGCGCACTCCTTCATCCTCCTTCGTCCTCCTCGTATCCCCTGAAAGCACCCTCAGATTGGTGGGACATTATATGCCGGTGACTATAAGTAGTAGGTTGCTGTTGAAAAGGGTGATCATCTGGTGTTACGTCTCCTTCGCATGCCCGCTTCGGATCGCTAATATAGACTATATAAATATTTAATTTGAGAGAATGTGCGTTATTTCTGCACTTGGACTATCGAACAACCATATCCAACCCATAAAGTGATGAATCAATTGAAAGACTACACTTTACGTCTAGTCACAGCATTACGGGAGATGCGCGCTCGTAAACAAGTTTTTTTTTCCTCCTCTCCTTGTAGAAGCTTATCTGACTGCAGTCCTGTGGATAGGTGGTTTTTTTTAATGGTTTTTTTGCTGTCAGGTGGTGGGGGCAGCTTCAGGAGTCACGGAGAATTCAACCGGTAAATGTGTCTGCCTTGTTGCTCGTCCTCAGCCTATATTCTCTCCTGACCAGTGGAAATTGAAACGGACGTAATAGTCATCATCATAATAACGTGGGCTCCGGTTTCAGGACCATGGACAGCAGCAGAACCCTACAGAAACGATCACACATTAACAGAAACCCAGTATCATATGTGTAAAACACAATATTTATAGTCTATTATCAGCTCTGGGACATCCTCTACAAATGTTGAATTAATGTTATTTTTATAACCTCAGCGTTTAAAACGTCTACAGCCAAACTTTGGCCAAAAAACACCGTAAAAGAAAATAAACTTAAAAAAAATTAAAAGGTTAACGCTGTCTTATGCAAAAACCACCCGAACAAAATAATAATGCATGACAAGAAAATAGGCCTCACTATTATAAGAAAATGTTGACTTTTTTTTATTTAGCTTTCAACTTAACATACCGGTATTCAACATATCATTTCGGCTAATTCCGGAATTATAAGTCTTTCTGAAGCATAATCAAGCCTATGCGTTTCCTATCGTTCTAACAAGTTAGTGTAAGAGAAATGAGTACTGAGGCATATCTTGGCCTACATAGCCAAATAACCGAAACAATCATTTGGAATAACCTAATACTTGTTAATATGTTGATCAATTTATGGTACTACATTATCATTAACCACACACATTCTATAGTCCTACAATTTAAAACAAAACCATTTGTGTCAGCAGTTCCGCTGCGGAGCATAACAATAACAGCATTTTGTCCCTTTTTTCATTCAGCTAATCCACCAGAGTGAGTCAGAGGCAGGGCTCTATCCGCGAGAGTGTCACTTATCATTTAGGCCTACTAGCTGTCAGGGGTGGGCGAGGAGGAAGGGATTTAAAATGATGTTACAGTGAAGACCACCCCAATTCCGAAATGTATGTTGCACCTTGCCAAGTGTAAGGTATAGGCCTACTGGGTTATTCTGATACATAAATTAACCCAGCATAAGCCTGTGTAATAGAACTCCCAACTTAATTGGGTGCAAGCGCGCAACACTATGGTGGGGTAACAAATCAAATGCTTCTAACGGGTGCAGTTTAATTTATGATAGCAGGGAAGGAGCAAAATGACTCCAGCACAAGCAGAAAAAACGACTTTCGTTGTAAGCAGCGATGCAGTTGCTGCCTACAACGCAAGTCGCTGCCGTCATGCAGCAACCCCGCCACCTACTGGCGCTAGTGCATCATCACCGACTCAACAGGTGTAAAAAACTACATTCACAAGATGAGCAGGTTACATTTTTTTAATCATGTCTTTTTACAATGCCAGTTATTTTGCTCTCAAAGCACAAAAACACAAAAAGGGCTCGTCTAGTTGGGACACAAAGCGATGCATCACCAGGCAGACTGACTGAAATTGTCAGAAGTCTTCATGACTGGTCAGACCAACATGCATCTAACAATTAGCTTGTTCCGCTTTTAACTTTCCTTTTTCATTACCGTTTAACAGCCAGTCAGAAGGTAGTTGACAAAATAGATATTTTCCTCATAAAAGGCAGACCAGTGGTTTACTGATCTTTGACAATGTTGTAGCAAACGTGATGTGTTTGAGTCTGGGTCAATCGATAGTATTGGAGTGCATGTGAACACACTGCAGTAAACTTGAAGCTGTAGGAGTAGGGTTATGCCCAGCATTAATGTGGAGTATCATCAGAATGGGTGGACCAGACGATGCTGTGGCGGGGACTGTGCTGTGGACCGGACTGGGCTGTGGACCAGACTATGCTGTGGACCGGACTGAGCTGTGGACCGGACTGGGCTGTGGACCGGACAATGCTGTGGACCGGACTGGGCTGTGGACCGGACTGGGCTGTGGACCGGACTAGGCTGTGGACCGGACTGGGCTGTGGACCTGCGGATGGTTAACTCAGTTCCTGCTGAGCAGCAGTGTCGCTGGGGGCGGTGTGCTCCGGCGGTGGGCCGGCGGTGGGGCCGTACTTGCTCTCCAGGGAGCGGCCCAGGAACAGCCAGTACTCCCTCCTGATGGTGTCCTTCACCTCGGCCAGCAGCCGGCACACCTGCACACGGGGGGGACGGAAAGAGCCGGGGAGAAGGGGATTTTTGTTTTGTAAAATGTTGAAAACCTGAAAGTATAAAACCTATGGTGCCTGCTAGATCTGTCCTGTAAAGAAGCACCACGACCTTCATGTCCTTCAGGCAAACATGCCTTCCTGCCACTTTAAAACATTTAACGCAAAGACTTGCTGGAAGTGCTCTTTAAGTTGCACCTGTTCCACTCAGTTGAATACATCGGGTCATTTTAAGTTATGGCGATGCCAAGGAGTGGGCGTTGGACACTTGTGATTATTTAGTCGAGTTATTGTGCGTTTAAGTTCCCTCTATGTTCAGTCTATTTATAATGGCAATGTTACACTGTACACCCCCACACACTCACTCTACCTCTTGGGCCTTGTTCAGTGTGGCCCTCTGGTTGTTGGTCTCCAGGGAGTCCTCGTAGCTGTCAACAAGGAAGGCTAAGAGGTACGGAGAACAGTGGGTCTCCTTCATCTCCAGGATCCGGTCCAGGAGGCCGGGGTGGGAGGACATGCCCCGGTCCTGCAGGATACTGGGCACAGGGGGAGACGCTGAGTGAGAGGGAGATGGAGCACTGACTTCATTCACACTTCCAGCACCGTTCCAGTCAGGCAATATATTATAAACCAAGGCTGAAGGAGTTATGGGTCTACGTAATGTGATAAGACTGGCGCTCAGGTGAACATTTATTACAGATGTGAATGTCATTGGGATAGGTCCAGTTTGATGCCCATTACCAATCCAATAAAGCTTGCTAGTATAGGTACACAAACAAACAAGCAAATAAATCACAAACACTCAAAATTCAAAATGGAGTCACACTTTGAGTCCTGGCGCCAAGGTTACCAGGGACTTAAGACAAGGTTACCAGGGACTTAAGACAAGGTTACCAGGGACTTAAGACAAGGTTACCAGGGACTTAAGACAAGGTTACCAGGGACTTAAGATAGCCACCACACACATCAGCAGAGTAGGAGTTTCACTTGAAGCTTACCCCTTCAGGTAGTTCCACACACTCTCGTTGTGCGGAGCCTTCCGGATCTGACTCAGGCAATACCTTTGAACAAAACACAAGAGAAAGTCATTCAGACGCTCAGGTGACTCTCCCGTCATTTACTGAATCACCAAGTATATGCTCATATCATGGCAAGTAACCATGATCATGTTTAGGAAAACGTAAAAATGTTTGTTCCAAAACAAAATTCATAAGAAACTGGTAATAATTGACCAGTGAACCCAGTAACACTCGTACAGGCTACTTCTCTGTATTTATAGAAATTGGTAAAAAGTACGTATCTCCACTCTTTGGACACAACAAAATCCTTTCTTCAGGGATTTAGATTTATTGTGGTCATTAGTTAGCTGCTACCCCCTGAACTTCTCAACAAGCATTTAGCATCAATATAACAAGGCGTTCGGCGGTCGCTTGGCTACTTACTGGACCTCTCTGTCCAGGATGGCGGGGTCAGAGTAGCCTGTGGTGTGGGAGATGACAAAGTGCCTCTGGTTCCAAGCTGAGTTATTCCTCACGTCCTCCTCCAGGAGCCTCTCCACAAACTCCAGCTCACTGTCCCACAGCTTGTACTCCTTGTGGACGGTCAACAGCACAAGGGTGAGCCCAGCACTCAATGTGGTTCACATGATAGAGCAGCATCGACTAAGCGGCCAGACATGTTAAGAAAAACAAGGCACCAATAAAAGCGTGATTGACAAGTATTCTAACACAAAGAAAAACGTCAGGGACAGCACCACCTCGGGTGAAAAATTGGTTATTTCAACTGCCATTTAGGAGAAGATTTTACCCAAAGTGACTTACAATGAATCCAGAGACTAGACAGAGGTTATCTTCTCTGATTGGCTCAAATTGGTACTGGGTGGCGGCACTCTGACATTTAACAAGTAAAGAGTAGTTTACTTTAGTACCAATCAGAAACAGGACTGGTATGCAGGCCTACCTGGATGACCCACTGTCTGTGCTGCCAGG
Organism: Molva macrophthalma; assembly: GCA_027123675.1. Lineage (NCBI taxonomy): Eukaryota > Metazoa > Chordata > Actinopteri > Gadiformes > Lotidae > Molva > Molva macrophthalma. The sequence goes on from JAOPJO010000002.1 coordinate 5,158,256, forward strand.
CGTGGTAGTTCTTTGCATCTTGACTGAGAATGTCTGCGATGAACTCCAGCTCCTCTGTGGGGTCAGTGAGCCACTCGACCACCATGCGTCTGTGATGCCTGGAACAACCACTCACATTCATGTTCGGGGTCTTTTTTGATCAAGACCTGGAGAATCTAGTGTGTGACATGAAACGATCTTTATGTAGAAGGCTTCTTAGTAAAAATGTGTGCTGTTTTAGTTAACTTTGGTCAAGTCATGTCTCTATTTTCTTAGTCATCATATTCACATTCATAGTAACATTTGTCAACTTTACCTATTACGGCATAAATAGTTAATGCTAAAAACCAATACAATATCAGCGCATTTCAAAGTACTTTATCAAAAATATTGCGCTCCCTCTCTGACTGACTGTACTCACACACTTTCAAGCCTCTACACTCATAAGAGGATGGCAGCAGCTGATCAATAAACAAGAGGCTTCTAGAGTGGATTTTGGGCAGTGCTCACCACACTTGGTAGTTTTTGGGCTGCTCCTCGATGATGTCTGTAATGTACCTCATCTCCTGTCTCAGGTCCTTCTTCAAGGCCTGCAGCAGCACACGCCTGTAGTGCCTGGCCGTGTCCACAAAATGTGTAGTTGTTAAGCATGATTTTGATTTCACAGGGACAATTTTGGCTAAAATCTTCAGCATACTTACCACACCGTGTAATTTGCAGCATTCAGCTCAATGGCCTCAGCTGTCAGGGTGAACGCCCGCTCACTTTTCTCATCGTTCTTAAGTAGTGCACGGAAATAGTCAAAAACATCAGTAACTGCAGAAGAAATGAAACAAATGAAGTTTATTAACATGGTTATCCTGTTATTTCGTGTCTGTTTGTGCTGATCTGCAGGTTAAAAATAACATGAGTGTGATTTATAATATAATTATGAGACAAATGAATTTACACTTTTGAAAAAGTAGAAAGTTTTCCAAAATTCGTATTAGGTATGTTTGTCTATGCGCAATGATTTTTCATTGCATTTGCATAACTTGCAATTCTAAAATAGTGTCTTTCAGGTGAAGTATTTACACTTGTCGGAATAGGCAATCTTCACAACGGGGTTCGGTCCATCATCTTGAGGAACAGGTTCCAAGTCTGCCCACTCCTTCCTATCCCTAAAACATTGACAAACCGAATACGAATGGTAGCGGTGAACAACAAGCCGATTATCTATATTGAACAAAATATATATTGATTACAGTGAGTAGTTTTAGTGTCAACTATGAACAAATAATCATTCCATTTTAATTAATTTTCTTTAAAACTTGTGAGAAATGTCCACAACGCAATGCTTCTCAAATAAAAAAATTCACAAATAGTGTAGGGTTGATGTTTGGTTTTGGTGTTTTGTATTTGATGCGAGTACTTTTTCTTTATTGCTGTGATGTGATGTGAACTAACGTTAGTGCTACTGGCGTCACTAACTGCTAGCTTTAGCAAGCTAGCCATGCAAACATTTACACTGTACATGAATGAAGCGTTACCTGTAAAATAAATATCGGAGAGAATCATGTCCATAATCAAAATCGGGATTTCTTTCGAGCTCCACGTCAAATTCTTTCTCTTCTTTCAGCTCTAATGTTTCATTTGAACTCCCTTCCAGACCAGACATTGCTTACTACTTAGTTAGTCGCCTGTATTCACGGTGAGCGAATTTAAGCGTCACTTCCGCTATAGCACTTCCGTTCTTTTATTATATTCCTCTTTATTTATTATTATGCAGCACATTTAGACAATGATTTTTTAAGCAGTAATGAAAAAGCTGTTCATATTTGCGATTTGTTAAGTAATGCTCTATAAAATACAAACCCGGCAATTTCCTACATGGGTGTGGGAGGCGAGATAGTGGAGTGGAGTCCACCTAACTCGTATGCATGATCCGCCCACCGCTCTTGTCCTAGCCCATCGTTAATTGGCCATTTAGTATAGCGCAGTTGCGGATTGTTAGCCATCTCCAGACTATTTAACTATTGAAACAAACAATAAATTAACAAATTATAGATCATGCTGAAAAGAATAAAATGCTGCACTCTTATTTAAGCAACTTCTTAAAAGCAAGGTCAAGCTGAATTTTATTGTCATTGACAATTCTGAACATTATAAAAATAAATAGATGATTCACAGTCGGTGGATTGTAATACAAATTGTTATCAAAATTATGTCCAGAATGAAGAATTAAAGACATGCAAATCACCATTCAATTGACATATACATTTTCCTAATACCCATTCCACAGCAGTTATGACAAACAAAATCTGTTGACATAATGAGTTTGCCATTCAAAGAACACAGCTACGTAGGTTGATCGTTCTTTCAGATGGGCTTTCGGAATTGGCTTGACCAAAAAAAAAAATAATTCAATGACCATCTTCCCTGTCCAGTCCATGTTTTTCGATGTATCGTCTAGAAGAGAAAATAAAAGTTAATAAAAGTTAAAGTTAAAAAATAAATTCAACAGCCCATCTATATTTAAGCATGGTCTTTCTATATGACTAAAGTCTACAACATAGTCATCATTTATTTCCAGTAAGCCTCGTTACAAATGATTATGGTTGCCTCGCAACACTCGTACTTCTAAGAATCAACTTACCTCCTTGCGTAGTTGTACAGCGCGTCTTTTCGCTCTTGCAGGGACATATGTCTGTCGGTTGGCGATTTCCCAAAGGATTTGGCAACAGGCTGCGGAACAAAGGTTGGGTCAGTCACTTGACAACATACAGCTAGATGGATTATGCCATCGTAGCAAGGTACACTGGTAACATCAATTCAAATGTGGAGGACTTAGGTAATATGTCCACCATCCATAGCGAGGATGAATGACTTCGATATTCTCCCATATAAAAAGCCCTGGTAATATCTGCTCCCAGAATGTATGGTGCAGTAAAGTTATTCACACAAAATAAAATATTTCCCTCAACCAAAAAAGGGAAAGTTGGGGTTGGACCTTGGCAGTGGGAATGGGCTCGTATGAAAAGGGGGAGGAGTTCATTGATGAGCCAAACGAGGAAGCTCCAGATGCGCTGGCTTCGATGGCAGAGTCCTCAGAGAGTTCCAGTAGATTGGTAATGGTAGTGTCCACACAGTTGGTTTTCACTGCAAAAGGCAGTTAGTATTCAGTTGCAGTCACTACAGCTTTAACGAAGATATTATAGATTTATTAGCATTGTCCAACTTCATATTGTTGTTGCCTGCAATGGGTAGTACATACCTAGGTCTCTAGCAATGACGTTGAGTGGGACATGGGGCAGAACGTCCTTCACTTGCTGGGCCATTCTGATGATCCTAGGTTCCTCCGTCCCCAAGCTCTGCGCCATGAAACCCCGGGCAATGGAGCCTGGCCCAACACCTAGATTCACACAACCAGATAGTGTCAACACCCCTTTCTTCTTAGAGTGCCTTCTCTGTTGGCTTGTGGGCCACGTTACCTGTAGAGTTTTGTGGTGCTCTATGCCGGTTCCTCTTGATGTGTTCAGCCTTGTCAGCCTTGGTCACTTGTGTGGAGACCACACCGAGTTCCCTGGCCAGAAGCTGGAAAAGGAAAACACAATCAACAACAAACCACCGGTGTATTAAAGTGACGCTTCATTCCATTACATTAAAAAGAACTTTCCCTCTAAAAAAGGAATTATGCAACGCCACAGTTTTCTCATCATATCCTGCTTACGTATACAGGCATGATGGATAAAAACTTTAGAGACTGAGTGAAGTTCTATTGATCACTAGCTTTTAGCTTGCTGTACGACACAGCAGTCTTAAGCCTTTGTGGAAGTTCAATCGATTCAGCCTCACCATATCAACTTGTCTATACTTGTCAGGAGAACACAAACTTATGCACGGTCCAAATTTAACTTCCCTAAAAATAAAACAAAAATGAGCAGCTTGTTTTCAATATTGGGCCCTGGAAAAACAATGAGGAAATATTTGCAATCCCATTAATGGACAGCCAATTCGCCCAACATATACAGCATATTGCCCCAATCACAACAATATTTTACCTCCTGGATTTTGCTGGCAAACTCTTGCACAGATTCCCCATCTTGTCTTGACATGGGTGGAAGCCAACTAGAAGACACCATGACAGAGAACACATTTAAGCTGTAATCATGAAATGGGATGTATAATTTAATACAAAAGTTTCATTTATTAGTGAAGGGAAGTGATTTGAAACATAATTCCTTACTATAAAAGTGTGGAGTGTAGTTATTGAAGACACCACAATAAATAGTGGCTCATAACATAAACATACTTGTTTTACATCCATTTTAAAGTGAGCCATATGTGGCTGCTAGACCTGTCCAATAAGCCCAACCAAGTTTTCTGGTTCAGCAACTGTTGCCATTTTATTCATGACCTGAAACAAACTGCCACCACTGACATCATTGACCTGAGAGTGCTACACCATCAGATTACACTAGCCAACAAGATATCTACAAAGGGAAGGCTCGGGATCGTTATGGCATTAATCAATCAGTAGGACAGTATAAAGAGGCTTTTTCAGATTGCCACTTTGCTTTGTTCTAAGGAGCCTTTGTATGCCTGCAAGGTACAGTGATGTGTAACGTATGGAGATAGAAGCCGTTGCCGGTAGAAATAATGGAGGAATTATTTAGTACCTTACATGATACACTGTACATGGGACAAAAAATGTCCACAAGAGTTCCAACAGCCAACTGGAATCTGGTGTGCTCTGTAGAGTTGAGGAAAACACTTAAAGCCAATGAAGAAGATTGTAATGATAATGCTTAATAATAATAATAAAAACAATTATTCTATAGGGGTTTGGAAATGAAGCATCCAATGAAAAACGACTAATTATATTTTCAGTCTTTAGAGTTCAACGCAATTCAGCCCCATATTTTGACCAGTAGGCTTTTAAAAGAATTTGACTTGAGAAACAATCTTGTGAGCTGGATTCTTGACCGTTTAACTAGTAGGACACAGAGAGTGAGGGTAAGTGGAACTCTGTCTGACCAAGTTCGCTCTTCTATTGGCGCCCCACAAGGATGTGTGCTTTCGCCCCTATTATTTACACTATTACACCATTTACATTTACATTTACTCTACACAAATATGTGTCCGAGAAGTTGTGAATAGTTAGCGGGCTCCAGGACGATGACACCACCCCGGCCATCGCCCACTTTGTCAAGGGTTGTGAGGAGTCCTGTCTTCAATTAAACATATCCGAGACAAAAGACGTGATAACTGATTTTAGAAGACAAGCACACACATGAAGTCACATCCACTAAGGGTAAGACAGTGGAAGGTGAGCAATCTTACTAATACCTTGGGACAATCATCCACTCAGAACTGAACTTTGAGGCAAATTGTGAAGCCATGTGCAAAAAGGGGTACCAGCGTTTGTTTTGTTTGAGTAAACCCTCCTGTTTCCACATTGACAAAACCATGATGACCTTATTCTGCTGTGGCTTTATTGAATCGATCTTATCTTTTGCGTCATGGTTTGGATACCCATCTTTAAAGAAAGTAAATGATCTGGTTCAGATTGTTAAATGGTAGAGTAGGCCGGTGAGCCACAGCTTAACCCGGGGTCACTATACACCGGCAGTTACAGAGAGTAACTGGCCTCATTTCAGAGGACTCCCTCCACCCTTTGGACAGTGCGTTTCAGCATCTTCCTTCTGGGTGAAGGTTTATAGTCCCAAAGTGCAGAACAAAGCGGTATAATAGCAGCTATGTTCCAGCAGCCATCACTCAAATGAAGCAAGTGCATTAGAGTTTTTGTGATGCTTGGAACCTGAGTACTTTTATGTGTACCTACTGTGCATGTCATTTAAAAAATGTGTGTCAAGATTGATGACTCGTATACTGCGAGCTAAAAGTAAAGTAACCCGAACTACAACATCGTAAAGTGTCTTGTAGCGATATTATAGCATCTGCTAAAAGCACTGACCTATCCATGATAACACATTGTTCATGGTGTTAAATAACATTACCAGAGCAAGCAATGGTCTGGTCACCCGCAAGGCCACAGGCTGAATGGGATCAGTCAGTGAGAAAGGCCAGGAGCTGCAGGAAAGAGGAACAAGTCTTGTAAAAATTCAATGGAATGACACCAATCGAAAAAGATGTAGTATTTGTTGAAATCCCCCAAAATGTAATAAGGATGATCGGTTAATTATTCATCGTTTAATTTCCTTTGAAACGTCCAAAGCTGTAGTCATTACTGATAATTGGATCGGAGATTAAATGTCAACATCACATGAAATATGCAGTTTGCATATCACAATATTCCATCTCATAATCCTTCTCATATTCAGCGTATAGGAGGAGATTTGATAACATAAGATAGCAATTACCCTGGCACAGATTGGTCTGATTGGAGTGTGCGAGACAAGCAACCCAAATTCTACTTAAGGAGCCATTAAAGAAACTCTTAAAGCGAGCGCTAGGCGGGGACCGACCTGAACTTGAGGAGGCCAGCGCGGCCGTTCGTGGTGTCCTCTTCAGGGAACAGAAGCAGGGCTTGGGCGCCGTCGGCGGAGCAGTACCTCTGGAGAGGCTCCGCAAGGGCCGTCTGCCCCAAGGCTGAGTGCATCTCCATGAATCCCCTGGCCCAACACACGAAGCCTGTAGCACCTCCTGTCTGGGGCTATCCACGTATGGAGGACAGAGAAGGGAGGACACTCAGACCATTTAAGCCATTGTTACTTAAACTTTGTTCAATTGTACATTGAGTATCATGTATAAAATAAACAAATGTATGTTCCCCAGTTGAACATTGGTTGTTTCTGCTTACAATTATTAAATGACTATTAAATCAATAGCCGATTAAGAATCAACTTGTAGAATATCTAGTAAGCCCAATGATACGGTATGCGCCGTCTCCAACATAACCTTCCGAAGACGGGTGGAGTGGTAGGGAGTTGGGACACTATTGGGACAGAGCATGCGGCCCCAGTGGTACTTTGCTAATAAATAGTGAAACAGATACTCACGGTACTACAGGGGGTGAGCAGGTTGATGATGTTGTGGTCGAACTCTGTCACGTGGTTGCATATGTAGAGCTTGGTGTTCTTGTCTCTGAAGAGTGGATTATTCTGTCTCACGTGCATTCCCAGCACCGAACACATGATCCTCACCAGAAATCTGTCTCGGACGGAAACAAGTGAACAATGCAACATGGGAATCTGCCCCATTTAAATAATAGATCCAGTGAGGGGGACTCGTTCCTTGATTTACTCCTGTCCATTCCACCTTTAAGTGATTGACCCAGTGTCTCCCTGGGACATCAGCGCAATTGCATTTCCTGCTGTAGTCAATAATAATTCATACAGTAATAAATAAACATTATTCATTCGTTTTTTTATTACTAATTGCATTGACACATAAATGGGAGAATTCCAATGAGCTACAACCAAATGCAAATCAAGTCTTTTTACATGTGTTATATAGACCCATGCAAGTACAGACACAGACAAGTACAGCTTGACACCAAATGTCAAGCTGTACTTTCCTTGATATTCCTGATGTAATGTTTCAGTAAATCTTCATGTATATAATGTATGTTTATATACAGACGTCATTCATTCCTAATTTTAAAGGATGATGAATTGAAAGCAAGATGGAATTGTCCCCGTCAAATAAATACTTAATTGATGCAACTTTGGCTTCCATCTTAAATAGTTATAAAACACCGATAGCATTGCTATTGTAGAAACTCCACAACTACCATCGTTCTAGATTGAAGATACCTACAGAGAGACAACATACTTGCACAGATAACTTAAATTGACGATAAGGTAAGACTAAATGAATGACATGTACAGCTATGGCATTTGGAGTCAGTTTAATACGTACCTTCTTAGAAAACTTTCAGGAAGAGCACAGCTAACCAAGAACACATGGACACCGATGAAAATTCGCAGTAACATCAAACATACACCAACTGGAGCGTAAATGAGTACCAGAAGGAGAAGAAGTCCATCTTTTGGAAACCTGCATCAAAAACAAGATGGTATCATTGGACATCCAATTGATTCATTTGTATCATTCATTTCGTGTTTGCAGATTAAATAGCACTGTTCTATTACGCCAAATGCCATTAGAGGACTCGCACCATTAGAGGACAAACCCAATGTACAATGATGGTATATTGAAGATGAATAATAATCTCCGCATGAGTGTAGAAGACAGAAGCATTCATACAGATCAGTACAAAGTAAAGGTTAACGTTACATTCCTAACTGTTATAAGACGAGTTTCACAGAGCGGGACGACATCAGATTAACTTTGACCAACTTTTGTTATGAGAGGCGTTTTCATTAATACGTCCTCATCTAGGGCTTTGCGAGGACTGTCTGGACTGAAACAGAGCCCATGTGTTGACAGTGGCTAGCTCATTTATGACAAGTGTGTTGACGTCAGCATTGATGGCTAACTGTTAGCTCGTTCAGTTTGCGTTAGCAAAGCCTTGATAGCTACCTCAGTGTAGCTTTGGCCAATTTTTAATAGATCATTATTGCATTTTCGAAAAACTACAGCTGTATAACCGATATGTGATGATAAAGGGCAACAGGCCACGACGATACTTTTTGGGCAGCTAGGTTAGCTTACTGACGTTAGCTTACTTACCGACGAAAGTCAAACATGTCTTCAATTCCCCGAGACTCCATGGCTGTCTGCTCGGTGTAACTTCGCCACCAGACAACTACCAATTCAAAAACAAGAAATTACTACCGGGAAATAAATAAGTCATTACTTCAATGCAAACAGCTTTGTCATTATTATGAAAACCGACGGGTGACGGGACTCAACTGAAGTCTAACTAGCTCGTCGAATCGGTTCCATTTGTTTACGGGATGTTGCGCTCCGTCGTTCTTAGTACATCCGGTAGGCTGCAGCAGCGACCTTTCAGAGTAAATGTCCTCGACAATCAAAAAATTACAACTTCGTTGCCCTCTCGTGGCTGTATTTAGCATCAGAAATAACAGTCTAAAATCACGTTGGAATTGTCCAATTTGAGTATTGACGGCATATAAATAACCATGGACCCGTGTTCATACTCATACATTTAGCTGGTTAATCAAATCACACGTTTTTAAAGAAACCGTGTTTATACCTAAAAACCCAGTGTTCTGTTGCCATGATATGTCTCAAACCATTAAACTGGTGGTGCTGCTGTTCTCTTGATGAAACTCAACGTCACTGAAGGACAACAAAACATCAGGTCAGTCTTGAACGAATATGGTTAGAATGTTACAACTAGAAGTCTAGATGTATTTATACACTTTTGTAATCATGTAAATCACCCACCATATATCCATTCTGGAAATCGGTGAAATAATATCAATGTAATTTCTAATAATATTTTGTTAAGCAGTTGTAATCTTTACACATTCAATTAATAAAGATGCAAAGCGAATTTGTTTTGCTTAGGTTGGAAACACGTGACGTATGTATGCAGCACTGTTGGAGTTACCCTCCCACATTCGAGCGAACTCCTCCCACCAACACCACTAGCTCATTGTACCGGTTCTGTTTGGCAACATTGCTTTGTGTAAACAACTAGGCTAACTGTGAATTCAGATCTATTTCATCAACTGGGAAAACAAACATCGCTGTTCATAAGTCAGCGTCAATCGGATACCGGTCCCTTTTCTTGCCAGACATAGGGGAAACATGGAGGCCAAATACTGCCTAATCTCCTGTTTGGTCCTGGTTGCTGTGGCTGGCTTGGTGCAGAGCCTGGACGAGGACCTAGATAGGCCTCTGTTTGGGCCGCCCGGGTCTCCAATAAAGTTGCTGGACTCGGATCCAGGACTGAAAAAGGCCGTGATGTTCGCCGAGGAGCGCTACAACCTAGGCACAAATGCAATGCACCTCCGCAAAGTCAGCAAAATAATATCTGCAACCAAACAGGTAACATGGATATTGTATGCTATATTGCAACTACAATCGTTAGTTATATATTGCTTTTATTTCGTTATCGTTATAAAACGTATGCATCCATTCCGTATTTAACGTTTTACCATAGCCTGCCATTGTGTTCTTTTATGAATAAGTGTGTCATGAACATTAGTGACCTACGACATCCTCTGTATTTACTGTAGCAGGAGCTCGCAAACAGTGTTTTATATCCGGCAAAAACATCTTTGAGAAAGAAAAAAACACGTTACGATAAATAATATTTGGGCCACATAGTTTTGTCAAAACACACATTTTAAATTAGGTAACTAACAATGTGTTACACAACAGAAATGTCCTCATACTTTGTTCTCGTTTGTGTGTATGTGTGCGTATGTGTTTGTGTGTGTGCGTGTTTGTGTGTGTGTGCGTGTTTGTGTTTGTACTGCAGCTGGTCAAGGGAATTCGCTACACCATCACCGCGGAGCTGAGCAACACGCAGTGTAAAAAATCTGCCATGCCCAGGACCTGTGACTTCTATCCCGAGTCTCACAAACTGAAGGTAATGTACGTGTGTGTGTGTTATTTAGGAGTCTTGTTAAGGTCCCTAGGCCAAGGCACTTCTCTATTGCCTTGTGACTTGGGATTGACCCAAATACACACAAGCCGACATCAGGACAAATACAAGCAGGCACACACACACGCGCATGCACACACACACACACACACACACATGTACACACACACACACACACATACACACAAGCAGACATGCACACTAATCAACTTATACTTACTTCCCCTTTCTTCGATTTGTTGCTCCTGCTTCTGCTCCAATGGTCCCTTTTGCTTCACTGATGTGGTGATACATGATACAACAAGTTCACACGTTGTTGCCTGGAAAAGGTGGAAGTTAGTTTCTGGTCTGAGGAATAACAGACCAGTGTTATTCTTAGTGTTTGAGGTTCCTCAATACAAGTTGCATGGTTGTTACAGGTCATATGTTAAGTATTTGTAACTTATCTCCCACTTCTTGTCCCATTGGTTATGACCTTTATTATTTGGCATTGTTTATTTGTTACTCATTGTGTTATTATCATTGATACTGATTATATATTTTTCCCCTTTTAACGTAAAATGTGTTTTGTGATACAGCACAAAACTCCTAAATGACCATGTTCTCACAATGTGTGTGTGTGTGTGTGTGTGTGTGTGTGTGTGTGTGTGTGTGTGTGTGTGTGTGTGTGTGTGTTGTAACAGACGGAGGTGTGTTTGTTTGAGGTGTGGGATATCCCCTGGCAGGGCAGCTCCACCCTGCTCCGACAGAAGTGCCATCCAGCAGGTTAGTGGATAAGCCGCTCCCCCCAGCACAGCAACACATGCTTCTAGACCTTTCTCTTAGCAGAAGTCCCCCGCCAAACACACAGAACAGCAGCAGCATTGTTCTCCTGCTCACAGGCATTGTCTATCTGGTGAATCTCTGATAAATGCTTGCATTAGCACTAGCATAGTGTACACTTCAAATTTGGTCCAAAAGGGCACATTCAAAGAAGCCCCGGAGCCAATGTGTTGCTTTGGTCTGCAGAATTCATTCCTGATCTGTGTTGAGTGAAAGAGAGGCAGAGGAAGTTAACAAACCCCTCGTGTGAGTGTGCAGTCAATATTGTGAGCAGGAGAACATAAAATGATGTCAAACCAGTGTGTTGCATTCATAATATCAGGAACCTACAGATGTAGGCCACGGTGACAATCTTAGTGAATTGTTGCTGAAGTTCTTTCCATGGTTAATGGAGAATAATGGAGCACTGTGAATAACAGAGCACGGTGTAATGTTCTCTAGTGATCTGCATCTAGCAGTCTACGTGTTTAGTAGCTTAAACAGTTGAAGTTGAAAATTGCAGTGCAATGTTTGATTTCCCTTCCCTGAAAGTGTTACAAAGGCACTCAAAGTAATGGAGTAAAGTCAAACAAGGGAGTTAGCTGCAAGGTGATGTACATTTAGAATTCAAACGCGATTCTCGCCTTCCCTACTGAGAGAAGACGATAAGTGAAATGTTAGAAAATGAATGTTCTTTTCAATGTAATTCTAAATTAATTCAGCCTTCTCTCAATAGCAGTGAATTCAGAAAACAAATATGGAGTAGCAAATGTACAACTGTATCCATTGGAACTTGCTTTGCAGTGTGATAACACAAGGGTCATTTTTCAACAGCTGAGTCCAGTACTAAAGAGACCAACCGTGTGGATGACCTGGCTGCTCCAACCAGCCAGGAACTTCAGGTGAGACAGTCAACACAATGTCTGACACTCTGTTACATAACAGTACCGGGCCATCTTGCTGTATCTTAAGCCTTATGTTTTTGTGTTTGTTTATCCGTCTTATGGGCACAAAGTCCCGATGTGAACTGCCACATGACATATCTCAAAGCGTGAATGTGTGGATAAGAGTTGTGTTGTTTTCTCTTTGTTTGTGTGTGTGTGTGTGTGTGTGTTTGTTTGTCTCTTCACTTGCGCATGTTTGTCCACATCGGATCAGGAGAGCGTGGAGGTTTTGGGCATGTTCAAAGAGTTCATGGTCAAATACAACAAGGTCTACAGATCCCAGGAGGGTGAGTGACACACATGAACACACGGAGACTAAAACCGAGGCTCCAGAGCGTACCGCAGACCTCTGTGAAATTCCAATGAAACAATATATATCATTTGACATACATTTATATTTTGCAAATAGATAAATATGCAAATGTGTGCAACACCCTAACCTTTCAAGTTCTAACAGTTTGGGCTCCTAATCACATTAATGACATGTTCAATTCCCTTTCATAAGGGTTATACTCATTCAGCATTGTCTTGACGTACCGTTGACCCCTCAGAGGCAGACCGCCGGCTGCAGATCTTCCACCAGAACCTGAAAACTGCTGAGAAGCTCCAGTCCCTGGATCAGGGCTCAGCTGAATATGGCGTGACAAAATTCAGCGATATCACCGGTGAGTGTGTGTGTGTGTGGGACTCAGGTTGAGTTATCTGCGTTTGACCAGGGAATGTTTTAATATGTTATATGCATGATTGCGGTTTTGTTTTCTTATCTCAAAACACTCCCTCTGCTTTCCCTCACCAGAGGAGGAGTTCCGCTCCATTTACCTGAACCCTCTGCTTAGCCAGTGGACTCTCCATCGACCAATGAAACCAGCAGCTCCAGCCCGTGGCCCCGTCCCCGAAAGCTGGGACTGGAGGGATCATGGAGCCGTCACCTCTGTCAAAAATCAGGTAAAACATTAAAGATAGAAAATAAGCCAGACAGGTATATTTACATCTTATTGACATAACATGGTACTCATGATTTGGCTTGGGCTTGAATACCCTATTGATTAATTTCCTTCCTCTATCCCTCTCTCTGCATGCATGTGTGTACATGCGCAGGGCATGTGTGGCTCCTGTTGGGCCTTCTCTGTCACAGGAAACATCGAAGGCCAGTGGTTCCTGAAAAATGGAACATTGCTGTCACTCTCTGAACAAGGTAACGTAAATGTAAACGCACACGTGCACCCATGCACACAAACCAACACTTTTCACCAAAACAAGCCGAGACCACATCAACATTTCATTAGAACAGATAAGCATCATCAGTTGATTTGTCCCTTACAGAGCTGGTTGACTGTGATAAGCTGGACCAGGCTTGTAGAGGCGGGCTGCCCTCAAATGCTTATGAATCCATCGAAACACTGGGTAGGGAAAAGTGTCTCGTTTTGAAACATTCTCATACCTGTTTAAGACAAGCAGTGATGCAATGTGTTCCCTCTGGTATTTTTGTAGTATTTTGTAAGGCTAACAATGCATGATGTCCACTAGGCCTGCACGATAAATCGTTATAAATTCGTGCTTCGATTCACCCCTGTGCGCGATTTCATTTTTAAATGACTTCGATTCTCATTTAATTTTACGAGACAAACGCTACTCCTTTCTATGAGTTTTAAAGCGCTCCCAAGCGCTGCGATGCTCTCCCTTCTGGGTTCTCACAGAGCTCAGGGCTTTACCCTCAGCCAATGACAAAGCGCCTTTTAGTCACGCGTTTCACTCGTAGAGCACTGAGCGCGGTAGTTCGGAAAGCCTTCGAAGAAAATGGATGCGGATGAAAACCCGGGAACTAGTGCCGAGCGGCCGACCACTCAAACCGGACTCGTTCCGAAAAAAGGATCGCATTCGGTGGTGTGGAGGTATTTTGGGTTTAAGCAAGACGACGAGAGTCAGGCAAAAAGTGTTTTGCAAGGATTGCTTTGCACTAGTTGCAGCGCCGCAAGGTAACACCTCAAACCTGTACCAGCACCTCAAACGTCACCAAGTGCAGTATGATGAAGCCGTACAAGGCAAGAGCTCTGCAAGTCGTCCGAAGCAGACATCTATTCCGGACACATTGCACAATACGACGCCATACCCGCATAACTCCAGTAGGAGTACGGAAATAACCGACGCAATTGCTTACCATCTAGCAAAAGATATGGTTCCAAACGTTTTCTCTTTTCATTGAAGCCTTCATTTAAAGCCTTCATTTTAAAGGTGTGGAGTTGGCTCAAGAAACATTCAACTAGTTATAAAAGGCCAGCAATTAAAGACAATGTGCTGCTATATGTACAAAAATAATCATTCTGTTTTTGATACTGCACTTCAATGGCCAATTGATGCCCCTTTTCTTTAGACACTGAAGCCTCAGAATGTTGAATGACGTTTCCATTAGCCTATTTAGAGCCCTGTTCAGGGCCATATTCAGCGCAGTGCGTTAAACTTCACTATTTTTGGTAACCTACTTGCTTGTGGCGATGTGCTAAAGGTGCCAAATAAATGGTCTGGTAGATAAATGGTTTGGTACTGCCAATTTGTTTTGTTTTGTCATGACTCCTGTGTGTAATAAACATTACACTTTGTGAGAAAAAAAATCGTTACAGATAATCGTGATATCAATTCTAAGCTAAATAATCGTGATTCATATTTTTCCCCGAATCGTGCAAGCCTAATGTCCACATTGATTCATACAAATCAATTATGTACAAAATTGTTAAATCATGAATACATAGTAATAACATATTACTTACTACATGTCCAGAGACCAATGAACCTGACAATAGCTGTTTTAATTTCTGTGGTCAAGGTGGCCTGGAGACAGAGACTGACTACTCCTACACGGGACACAAGGATAGCTGTGACTTCACCAGCAAGAAGGTGGTGGCCTACATAAACAGCTCCCTAGAACTGTCCAAAGACGAGAAGGGTAGGGGCTCAGGAAAAACACCATGAGAGGCTAATACCAGTGATAGCAGGAATGACAGAGCTTTTATTTTGACAGCTGAATTTGTGGTTTTGTTTTATTTATTTGTTTTCATTCCCACCAGAAATTGCCGCTTGGCTTGCTGAGAACGGACCTGTCTCTGTAGCACTGAATGCTTTCGCCATGCAGGTAGGCTAAAGATCGTGGGCCTGTTGGACAATTCCCTTTCAGGTTTAAAGGTGTAGTAGATACGATTTGAGAGATGTAAAGAGAGAGAGAGAGAGCAGAAAAGAGCAAGCGGAAAAGATTTTAAAAACTAACCAAGAAGATGTCCCCTCCCTCTCTGCTTCCTCTTTCTCTATGGTTTTTCGCAATTGATGGAATGCCTAGAAAAAAGATGACGTGATAAAAAATGAGCGAGTGGCAGTCTAAATTCTCACAGCTCATTTCACTCATCGATAGCTTACGGATGGCTACGCACTTCCTTACTAAATACACTCAAATAGTTGCTCTTAAATTTTACCTACGGCACCTTTATAAAATAATTCATTCTCATTTGATTTTCAATTCTTGCGTTAACATTCATCACAGAGAAATGTGCATAAAGTCATGCTAAAGTCAAAGCCAGATTGGTTTAGCAATTAGCAACAATTAGTTTTCAGTCAGTACCTATAACTTTAGGTTATCATTTATTTTTCTTAAGACTATAACCAATAAGCTTATTAAGACCACGTTCAACATGGCTCCCCACAGTTCTATAGGAAGGGCGTTTCCCACCCACTGCGGATCTTCTGCAACCCGTGGATGATCGACCATGCCGTGCTGCTGGTGGGATACGGACAACGTAAGATAGTGAACCTTCACCTAACAGTATTGAAGAAAAAAACACTCAATTATATATATACTATATACCATATATATACTTTATGTCGGCTTGTTGTGTTGCACTACACTGATTATTCTATACTGTAATTCGCCGGTAAATCACTAACCCTACTATGTTAAATAAACAAACTACACGTTGGTGGTAACCACACATTCGTGGTAATGTCTTATTTCTGTTGTGTGAATATTCTCTTGTTTCCAGGGAAAGGAATTCCTTTCTGGGCTATCAAGAACAGCTGGGGAGAGGACTATGGAGAGCAGGTAGAACAAGCTATACAAGCTATACTTCTTTTTTTAACTTTTAAATATGTATAGTTTTTGGTTGTTGATGTTTTTAATGTTTGCATCTATTTCTTTTTTTCATCTAGGGTTACTATTACCTGTACAGAGGCTCTAATCTCTGTGGTATTAACAAGATGTGTTCATCGGCTGTGGTCAACTGAACAACACACACGCACCACACACGCACCTCTGACTGCTCTTACACTACTCACACACAACCATGTGATAGAGAATGCATGAAAATAGAAGTCAGACACATAAACTACTGAAGACGCTTTCCAATCAAACCTGGCTAGCAGTATTGCATCTCAATGACTTGCACAATGGAATATGAACATAGCTATTCTCTGATAGACGTAACTTTTCTTTATTGGCTTCTAAGTTTTATTATTATTATATATAGTTTTAGTGTGATTTAAATAATGTAAATGTTTTTAGTTCTGTTTTAGTTCACCAAGCTAAGAATATAACTGTGTTTGATTATTGATTAACTCATTCCTCATTGCAGCCGCTGTGAAATAAATGACTTGTCCGTAAGTTTCCTGTATTGTTCAGGTACATAGTGCTCTGTATCACTCAAGACGTTGATCCTTTTTCCCTTTGCCCCGGCGTTCAGCCAAGTATTATCGTTTACATACTACAGGGTTTGCAAGCTTTTATTTTTATTTTATTGTGAAAGATATAATAAATGTGAATTATGAAGATTGAATAAAAATGTAAACTTTTCCTCATCGTTTTATTTGTTCCATTGCTTCCATTAAATCAGAAATTGATCATGAGGTTTGAGTCAGAAATAATTTTAATGGTTAAAACACGAATTCTTCCCACAAAAGCTTAAATAATATAAAACAATATAGTTGTAATATATGTACGCATAATTATATTTATCAGAAATCGGTTATCAAATGTCCGTTCATGCGGTACGTGACTACAATTATTTTGAAAAGCTGTGTTTTGTCCGGCCGGAAGTATTCTAGGAACTTGCCCATGAGGTTGAAGTTTACTGTTTAATAAAGCGTTGTTATACATCCATGTTACCGACGTGTCGTGGCACTGAGTTAACTAATTCCTGTGTTTAAAGTTATTTGAGGAGTCTTCTGCCATACACAGAAACGTTGATAATTTGCATCTTTTCAAGGTAGGCTTCCAACCTGTTTAAACAAGCATGAGTGATGCTACGTTATAAGCGGAGCTAGGTAGCTAGCCTCACTTGGATGCTTGGCTTACTGTTATTCATAATACTATGCACATCCATAGAATAGTATATATCTTGTTAGTGGCTCTAATGTTAAGTAAAATGTTACTTCTTGGCAGATCTTTTATCATATAGAAATGCCATTATGGTTTGACCTAGTGTTATCTGTACTGCTATAAAACTCACCCCAACACAACTGCGTTTTACAGCTGGCGAAGACGACTGAAACCCCACATCTACAATGTCACAAGCTACCAAACGCAAACATGTCGTCCAGGAGGTTCTTGGAGAATTTGTCAATCCGACGGAAAATCAGCAAATCGTAAAGGTGAACCAGCGTTTATCTGTTTCAAACATAACAAATGGCTGCATTTAAAACGATGACTTCTATAGTCAGTCAAAACACAAACTAATGTATAACTGCTCTACGGTCAATCAGAATACAAACTAATGTATAACTGTTCTACGGTCAGTCAAAATACAAACTAATGTATAACTGTTCTACGGTCAGTCAAAATACAAACTAATGTATAACTGTTCTACAGTCAGTCAAAATACAAACTAATGTATAACTGTTCTACAGTCAGTCAAAATACAAACTAATGTATAACTGCTCTACGGTCAATCAGAATACAAACTAATGTATAACTGTTCTACAGTCAGTCAAAATACAAACTAATGTATAACTTTTCTACAGTCAGTCAAAATACAAACTAATGTATAACTGTTCTACAGTCAGTCAAAATACAAACTAATGTATAACTTTTCTACAGTCAGTCAAAATACAAACTAATGTATAACTGTTCTACAGTCAGTCAAAATACAAACTAATGTATAACTGTTTTACAGTCAGTCAAGTACAAACTAATGTATAACTGTTCTATAGTCAAACTGTATAACATCTCGACTGATCATGGTTTACTATTGCTTGTAGGTTATTGGTAGCCGTGGTAACAATCTCCACGAGGCTGTCACTGCCAAGGGGGAAACGTTTCTAGTCAGCATGCCCAACAAGTTCCGCAAAAACATTTGGATCAAAAGAGGTAAGTCAGGTGGGGTTCCAGTGCCTTTTTCTTCTCGTGAATGTTGCCGCCTGTCATTATTTGTTATGCAAAGCTTATTAGGATAACAACAGGAGCTTCTTCCCGGTAGCCCTCCTTTTCTCTTCATGTGAATATTGATAACGTGCAGAGTGTATCACAGGTGATACTGTTACATTTGATTATATGTTTGATTAAATCGGCGTTGCGTGTGTATTATCCATACAGTCTATGGTGTTATCCGTTAGAGCTTATATCCTTAGTGCGTGAGTGAGAGTGTGTTGGCCTGACTCATTCCATTAAACAGTAATCCTCCTGATTCCTTCTCTTTTGTAAGTGATGTTTAATTTATTCCTTTACATCTAAACTTAGAGAAAAGACAATTAGTCCAAACTAAACTCTGTAGTGCTGTGTTTACATGCCGTCACGTCTTTTCTTAACGGAACAATTCATATATATTTTACACGTTAAAAAGATTGGTGATGTGGATCGGCCTAAAAAAACAGATCGGTGCATCCCTAGTGACTTCAGTAGCTCACAAGATGGAGCCATTTGATATTAGTGCTGTAAAAGTAGGAAGAAAATGAAAAAAGAATGGCACGTTTGAGTTTTTTTTCAACCAGACTTAAGACATTCTTTAATTATCTTGTAAATGTAGGGCAAGTGTAACTTGCTTCCAGACTTTATGTTTGGTAGACCCAGATATTTAGCTACAATTGTATTTTGATATTTGCTTCTCTTCCACCAGGTAATTACGTGATTGTTGACCCCATCGAGGAGGGAGAGAAGGTGAAAGCAGAGATCAGTGTCATATTGTACAAGGACCACATTCAGCACCTCCAAAGCCTGCAGCTCTGGTGAGGAAAATTCATCTTGCAGGCATATATATATATATATATATATATATAT
>JAOPJO010000002.1:5316119-5328885 GCA_027123675.1 Molva macrophthalma
TTACGCAATTTTAATCAAAACAATACAATTAATTAAGTAACCCCCCCCCCCCCCCCATCCCTCCCTCACCCTGTGGTTTCTTCGATGGCACCTGACGAACTCTGCCTGGCGGGAACTCATTATCTCGAAGTGGCTTCAGAAAGGCAGCAGGAGTCGAGAGACGAGCAGCGCAAACAGAAGAAACACGGGACGACGCTCTGCATCACTTGCAGGTATGTTTTAAAAATGTTGATTTTGTTAAATACCGTAAAATGCTTAACCATTAAGCAGTCACGCCTAGGGCACCCAAACGGCTCGCAGCGACCCTGTTCCATTACAACGGTCTTTCCCATCTAGGTACCAGATAGCAGGGACTCACACAGAGCTTCTATCAGACGTAAAGTTGATCACTTTCCATCACATACATTATTTAATCTAATTTTAGTCCTTATACAGCTGGGGTAGCAAGAACATTTGTATCTTGCTGGGAAAAAAACAAGCATATTCAAAAAGTACCGTTTCTCAAAAGACTGAGAAACACTGCAGTGTCCAATTTTGCTAATTGTTCCATAAACTTAACATGGAGCAAGATTAAATCAAGAGGTTTCCCTAACACAGGTTCCCAGTTTTTCATTTGATTGCCTTAATTTGATCCATTAGTTCAAGCGAGCCCAACAAGACAATTGGCCGGCCTAGCGACGCCCATTAATTATCATCGTTCAGTCTTAACTACGCAAGCTTCCAGTCACACTGCATGACCGCGGTGTAGCGCAGGCCAGAGCGGCAGTAGAGGAGCAGACCTTCTTGGACTTCCAGCAGCGGCAGTAGACGGCCTTGGTGCCGATGTCCTCCATGTCATAGCTGTGCACCACCTTAGGGCTGTCCTTGCACACAGAAGTGTTGACCTGGACCTTCTTGCAGCTGCGCCCGTTCAGGTAGCTGCTGAGGAGGAAACCACCTGTGGCCGCCACCACCGCCACGGGCACCGCCACCATCAGCTGGTCTGAAGGGAGGCCAGAGCAAGACACAGGATACAGTAGCAGGCCAGGCACGTACAACAAGCAAGGAACAAGAGGAAAAGCATCCCCCATTGCACAAGTCAAGAGCCATGGTCCTGAACACGGTTTGTCACTTTTTTTTTAATTATAAATCAATATCGCATGTGCCAGCACTCATCTATGGAAAGCACTCATCAGCAGCGACCAGCATTAATGTTTGTAGGAGAGCAGCACATTCTAAATGGACCATCACAGAGAAGATGCTGTAGGATCTCTGGAGGACTTTGTATACTTCATGCTGCCTCACAGCTCCAGAAACCTGGGTCCTGTTTCTGTTGAGTTGGCATGTTCTTCATGCAGGTTTTCGCCCATCTCTAAAGACTAAGGCATAGTGAGCCATAGTCTGTTCGATTGTCAGGATAGAACCAGAAAAAGTGGGTACAAAAGATAAACATAAAGAATGATAGATAGATGGACACGTCTCGGTTCTCCACAGGATGCTTTCCTCCGATATATTACATTTACAACAAGGTAAAGCTTAATTAACTGAATGCTACCATGTGTTGCAGGCAAAACTTCTCCATTAAATTCAAAATGAACACGCTGGACACTCCTGAGCCTAATACCTAATCCCAACGCCATTATTAAACCACAGAAATATGCACCATAGTAGTATCCGGTGCAAAACTATATACTTGCAGTAGCCTACTTTTATATAAACTGGTCATTATATCATATCAACAGCGCTCGCAGTTCGTTTGCATTGCTTTAGTAAAAGTTGTTTTACCTCAGTTGACGTTCATGTCGAGCTAAACAGTAATTTGCAGATTATTCTAGCAGCAGATTATTTTTAAACGTGTAGCCCGTCTTGTGGTGGTGCAATTGGTTTCCTTACCAATACATAATTAATTCAAACATACAACAAGGTGCCAAGGTGTTACAGCCAAGCATTTCGTTTTGGAACCACTTCTCCCATTTCGCTCCAGTCACAGAAATAAAACATAGTGTCTGTATTATTCATAGAAGGTAAGGTAGTAACACAGTGGACGTACAGGCCAGCCTCCATGCCTTACAAATAGACACAAACCAATTTAAGAAAGACAGAGAAGAAAAGATGATATTGTCGTTGTAATCGATAGAGATTATGACAAGAGCTGATAGTCCAAGTGTGTGCAGTGTCAAATTAACCTGTGCAACAACATAGGGCTACAGGTTAGCTAACATGTATATTAGCAACTTAAATCAAATCGATATTCGACCTTCAAGAATAGTTTAGAAGAAACAATGATGTATGCGCGTTACCAGGTCTGCTTAGCACTAAAACAAACATTGCAGTTTTATGGTTATTAATGTAATCTATGGAAGAGTAAATTACTTAGCATCATGCTATGCAGCAAGCTTAGCCACATTTTTTGTAAAATATCCAATTAAATTACCTTTTGATATCCTGAATCCAGTGCTTGATAAGGTAGGCATCGTCATGTTGGTGCTAGTAGAGCTTTTATCTGCTAATCTAGCAAGGTCAATAACGAGCTTTTGTAATCCGAACTCTGCCCCATGTGAAGTACTGACTACCTCGTTAAATTACGTCACAGAGACATCAGCCAATAAGGACTAGAGCTTAACATACGGTAGTTTATTCAATAGTACCAGTAATATATAAGGTTAATATATACCAGTACATATATGAAAAAAGTGTTATTCGTTTACAATAAAAAAAAATCTCTAAAAAAGTTGATATATATGGAAACTACATTGTAAAAATAATCATTTCACTAAATGTGGAGTCGATGCGATAAAATGTATTTGATTTGACATCGTCAGTGTGCATTCAAGAAGCGTATAATTTATAAGCGTACAACGTATAAGTCGTACATCCTCAGCCTGGAAGTTATTCGACTATAATTCATCGCTTTTTTATCTGGGAATATTGTTCCCGATAGTTTCAATTTTAATTGAACATAAGCCAAAGGACCAATTATCAATAAATAATGACCAACATCTCAAAGCCAACACTTGGTCGAGCATTGGAATTCATAATTCAAGTAAGAATCCATTAATTATGTTAATTAGATTTAGTCATGATGTTGGTCGCCATCTTGAAATAGTGACCTCTACGAGGCCTGGAAATGAGTCAAAACAGGAGTCACAGGTTTTTATTACACAGTTTAATCAACACACAAAGCTCAACGAGCCTCTCAGGTAATTCAATATACAGAAGTTTTGTGCAAGGAGAGTGGGATCTCCTCGCTCCCAGAGCCCAAGCCAGTCCTGTAGCCTTTAAGATATTAGCCTCTAATTTAACAATAGCAAAATAATATTTTAAAAAAAGTTATGGGATTCAAACAAACAAAAAACCTATTCAAATAAAATTAAAATAAAAGGGATTACCTGGTGTAGAACTTCCACTTTGTGAGTGTCGAATGTCGGTGGAGGTGATAAGGGGAAAGTATGCATTTGTTTGTGCGTGTGTGTAAAAAGGGCAGAGCTTTGTTCAATGGCCACAGTGAGCTGGGGAGTGGAAGGGTGACGAGATAAATTCAAGTCCTTTCGTAGAATGGAAGAGAAGACCAAAACAGCCCATTTATATTTCTTTCTCCATTTCACACATCCTGCTATGATTTTTATTATTTTTTAAATAGAATTCCTCATAGAAAATTCAATGTGCCCCCTTGACACAATTACCAATCCTGCCTGCTTGAATTGTCACCTCAACAGTTGGTGATGAGGCGTAAAAAAAAAAAGAATACAAAGAAAAATGTAAATCAAGAAAGAGTGCAGAGCGTAAACATAATCCCTCTACCTCAAGTCCCCCGTCCCCAACGGATCACGGGGGTGGGAAAGTAGGTCCCCTAAGCTTTACTGATGTTAAAAAGGAATGCTTAAAGTGATACACGTTTGGAGGAAACAAGTGAGTGAATTTGCACACATGGGTTCAGACCTGGGAGATCAGGGCATCTGGTGTGTGGCACACTGTCCAATACGCCATGCGATAGGAAAGACATAACCAAATCAAACAAAACAAAAAGGGTACCGTGGCACGGTGGAGTCAGGGATCACAAGGTTTAGGAGGGCGGAAGGGGTTTGTTTTCCATATCGAGTTGAAAATATGTACAGCAGAGTGGGCGGTGGGACAGAGACACTGGAGGTCTCGAGAGGGAGAGGGAGTTTTACAGGTGCTCTGGTGAAGGGGCGTGGCTCAAAGAAAGCACTCCAATGGAAACCAACAAGATCTTGTTTTAAGCTTTTTCATTTGTACTTTTTTTGTTGTTGTCGTTTGTTTTCTCTTTACTTCAAAGTTCCCCTAACCTTCAGTCGTAGAGCTGGTTGGCCATGATTCTACTCCAACACTACATTGCATACTTTTGTGTCCATTCCCGCGCTATTCTGTTGTACCTGCAATAAAGAGAGAAGAGAGAAGAGATTTACTTCACTTGGTAGAGGTGACATCTTTTGTCATGTCTTTTATGGTCTCAGGTGGCTCGTAATCATTTTGTCAAGCAGCTCCTCTCTGTAGGGGCTCACTGAACACATACAGCCCTTCAGAGTCTCCATGGCACCACAGGTTATATGATGAGGACTTTAATTAGGGCTGTCCTCCACTAAGATTTTGCATAGTCAAAAATGATTTCATCATGAATCGTCAGCTGATAGTCAAATCATATATGATATATATATTTTTATAAATGCGGCTCAATGAAGACTTCAGTATGGTTTATGGGCTCTTCCACAGCTGCCCAGAGGCACAGCGTCCTGCTAAATGACCCACCGCCTCTAACAGATTCACAATAGGACGACAATGTGTCCGTTCATGTCAGCGTCTGCATTCAATTTGACAGAAAATAAAGGCTACTATAAGCCTTAATATACACTAATATAATATACCGTAATTAACATAATACATCAACGATCTCTGAGCTTTGTGGAGACAGAGAGCTCCGTTCTGTCTGATTACGCACAGTATTAACATCCAACCATGGGTGACCAAAGACCCATCGATGAAGACATGTAGAAGCGTTCGACTGATTACAAATAAAAAATACATGGGAATGATGCGTTTCAGAGTACAGAACAAATGCGGCATCCTTGAATTTAGCAGAGCAGCGAAAACACACTACCGCCCTAACGGCGGAAAGAATCATTTTCACCAGCGCAAGTGGTATGATATGCAGCTGTGGTTGACAGTTTGCATTTTACTTTAATCATCTTTAATGGTTTAGAAACGCTGCCAACTTTAAACGTTTTCATGTGCTTAAAAAATATATAAAGATTGGCCACAAGATAGTGCCACTGGTATTACACAAAGGGCTTATCAAACAAACACAAAGACATTTACTGAAATCAAAACATAACACAGGAAATTGCAGAGAAGAGAGTCAAACGCCTACAAAAAAAACATTGTCTTACTTATAGGCTTTTCTTTCAAGAAGTCACTCATTTAGCACCCAAATCCTCCCAGTGAAAGGACGCTCTGAGACACACAACTTTCCCGACAGATCATTTGACTATTATAGACGAAGGTCAACTACGTGTCTTTCCATCGAAGATTCGAATCAACGAAGAATCGAGGTCACTCCTAACTTTTATATAACATTTGCATGGCATGAAACTGATACCATTCCTATAAACAAGGATGTTTGGATCACTGATGACCATATGAAAACACTGTTGTTGTTACCCACGATTCACAATGTGTGAGCATCAATTGGGAATGTCAATAGTGTCATATAATAACACTAAAAATAAGGGATTTGGTGACTTCCTAGTTATGTTGTTAAATAAATGTTATAAATGTAAAACAAAAGTTACCAGAGTTCAAAGTGATGCATCAAATGTAATTGTTTTGTTTGATAAGCATGCAAGAAAAAAATTTAATATAAATTTTGTAATGCTCAGAACAACCAGATACTTGCATTTCTGAAGCTGAAGGCAGCAAATATGTTATAACTAAAGCGATTGATCGATCAACCATATAATAAGATCTAATTCTCTTTTCAGGAGGGATTATGCATCCCTCCTAGTAAAAGGTGAAGCGTGGGACTTACTTGTCCCTGTCCGTCTTGTAGATGCGGGCGATCTCAGGTACTAAAGGGTCGTCTGGGTTCGGATCACACAGCAGAGAGCAGATGGAAAGAAGAACTGCAGGAGGGAATGGGAAGACCCACAAGTTGAACAGGAGTCAATAGAATAGTTTCTTTCTCCACCTCCTACTGAATCTGCGGCTACCAATAAACTCGGTCAAAAGAAGTGACTAAGCAGCTGCAGAGCAGCTATCTGATGGGGCAGTTGGGAAAGCATGTCAAGTTCAACACGGTGCTAGTAAAGCTACTCCTATATTGATAGATTGTCCATTAGGAACCCTTTTGTTATGGACAATGGTCAACCGTGGCCCTTATTGTGGTTAACACAAACACAGAACAATAAGGCATAATGGCTCCTCAGGGACAACATACAAGAATAGATGGCTACAAACGCTGAGCAAGGCAAAATTGCTCTCAAAGTAAATCTGTAAATCTCTTCAATGTCATCTCATGAGATATAGACAGACATGGGCCTATAAACGGGAACTTTGAAGCTTGTTTTGGGCAATAAACCCATTGTTCATAAACAAAAGAAAACATAAATATCCATGTTAACATGAACACAATTCCCTTATTACATCAGGGAATACATTATATGATCCATTTTACACATTCATGCCGAGTCATTAAAAAATATATGTTCTGCTTGCAATATTCATTTATTCAACAAATCATCTTAGAATGCAATACTACAAACATATGCATACACTTAAGTTATGTCCATGCTCCAGGAGAAAAAGAAAACATAACCTTCCCCGTTCATGACGGTTGTCTCACACAGTCCAGAACACAGCACCCTTACTGCACTTCATCTCATACATTGTAATATAAGCTACAATAGTTGTTTCACTGCATTTTTAAACATTCCCTTGCTCAATAAGCATGTGTTTTCAGCCCGATGTTAGTGACAAGGTTAAATGCTGCCAGACTGTGGTCTGTGGACTGTGACCAGGTTGTTTGTCCAGTTTCAGGCACACAGACACTAAACCAAAGAGCATAAGTTACCTGACCTACTATGACCTATTTGATGTCCTTGCTCAACAGCGCACGCATCACCTGTACACTGTTTACTGCCTGCACCACTACAGGAAACTCAATAGGGGTTGCTCCACTACTGCCAGTTACGTTCTGAGGTCCGTTACAAAGGGCAGAGGTAGTTTAAGCCAACGCAGCACTCTGCATAGAAAGTGCATAAGTCACAGACCAACTAAGCTATAATATAGTTCAACCTGCACTTCCTAACCATTACATTGCACAGCTCAATCAACCAAGGGATGTGTCTCTCTTTTGGTCAGTGGAAAACCATGCCCGGAAAGCAAGCCTCATCCCAGAGGCAGCAACATCGGGGGAGAGAGTAAGTGGCCTCAGAGGAAGGGGAGGCCTACCTTTGGAGATGGTAAGAGCGGGGGACCACTGTGACCGCAGAATATCAAGGCAAATGCTGCCGTTGCTGTTGATATTTGGGTGGTAGATTCTTGTGGTGAATGCAACCTGTGGATGGGAAACACAAGACATTGGCATGATGGGAAAAGGACAAGGAAGCATGTCTGTGGAGGACCGCAGACCACTTCAATGTTTATAGTGGGGCAGCCACTTACGATTTTCTATTGATTAATCTATCGATTAAACAATTAATCAAAACAATTCATTTTCATCCAAAAATGCATACAATTAATTCAGAGGGCTTTTCCTTCGCAGGGCAAGAGATAAAGAAATAGGAAAAACCAGGTAATCATTATTTCACATAATACTTAATGTAAGATATAGTAATATTCCCATGTTCCTTTAAGGGCTGAACCCTCATAGTCGACAAATGAGTCTCCGTGCTCTTCAAGTTGTCGTTAGCCGAGTAGTCAACCTTTTCCTTATGATAAGCACGTGCTTCCATCGTTATTATAGTCTCCCAAGGTTTCACCGTTGAGACTAAAATAGGTCTGTTAACCAACGTTTACTGGCTAGCCCGGTGGGTTACGATCTGCAGCAGTCGACAAGTTTTACAACAATGATTTTCCGCCAGGAACGCCCCGACATTAAAACTGATAGAGAATTGTAAAGCAGAAATGTAAAGCAGCACTTTTTTTTTTTAAGTCAGAAAGATATTGGATATTCAACAGATACTCACAATGACAGCGATCTGACCCAGTGAACTAAAGACGCCATCACCGGTATGAGCCCCGTGTGTCTAGCGGTGTAAACCTCCTGAGCAGACCGTCGGGCAGCAGCACTCCTCTGCCAAAACGATGACCCTATTGAGTCATCGTTTTGGACAATATTTCTACACAGCAGCACTCCTCTGCCTGTCAATATTTCTACACAATAGGCAAATTACAAAGTACCCTGCCCTAAATAGCAGCCTAACTAAAACGCAGTTAAACCAGATACGTCTCATGTTTCAAAATGTACCCAATTGGCCTTCAACATTAAGAATTGCAGTTTAGAGTATCCCGCTAGCTCTACAACAGTAAAAAGCATTGAGTGGAAAAACGAGTGCACAACAAAACAGCATTTTACAACGTTTAAACCCATTACGGACATTTTGAAATGTGAGAGGTATCCAGGTCAATGGCGTTTTAGTTAGGCTATTGTTTAGGGCAGGGTACTTTTGTAAATATTCACCAAACGATGGCTCTGTAGAGAGTAGTGCTGCTGCCTGTCTCTGGGCACGGAGACACCGCTGGACACAAGGGACTCCTACCGGTGATCGCGTCTTTAGTTCCCCGCGTCAGTAATTCAGATTGTGAATATCTGTTGAATATCCAATACTATCATCAATACTTTCGAACTACATAAACTGCTATTGAGATGTGTGATTGTATTAAAACACCAGCACAGCATCACTGTGCTGTGATAAATGTCCCTTTCAGTTTTGATGTCGTTCCGGGCGGGAGGTCATTATTGAAAAACTTGTCAAACGCGGGGAAACCCCGCCTACCAGGGCCAGACACTCATCGCTGGAGAACAAACCTATTTCAGTCTCAACAACCATGCAACTATTGAATTATATATCCTGCTTCAAAACTTTGCCAGAATACATAAACATAATACAAAATGTTTTCATAAGATGTCAGAAAAACGTTTAATGGAAAGAGGAGCGTTTGTATTTTTGACGGTATTGAATCATACCTTTGGTGTTCCTAAATATCCCGGTATACCTTAATATCACCCAGCCTTTTTTTTTTTAATGCAAATAATTACATGAGGTATACATCCCAACAAACCCAATGCACACACAGTCAATCAATGTAGAATAAGCCCAGATTCTAGCCTACACATGTAAAAATCGGTAGCCGGGAAAAAGAGTGATTAGGACTTCAACAATGACCGTATGTAGCAGCCACAATGGCACAGCGCTCCCTTCTAATAATAATGTACAGGGCGTTTGCGAGGCGCAGCGAGAGAGAGCAGCTCAGCACCGGTGCTGCACCACAGGATAACAACAGCAAAGAAGGCGGCTCCTTTCCAAAACGCTCTGTGCAATCGGCCCGCTGTGTTTTTGCCTTTTCTGGTGGTCAACCTTCCAGAATAGCACCTGTAGGCCTTCTCTTCAGGTGTTTGTGCATGGCGGTAGTGCTGCCGTGAAATGCCATAGACGTTTTGCACAGCAAGCAAATGGCTCATTTAAAGTATTGCCATACTTTTGGAGCTTTTGGTCTGGGGAAACCTTAACACGCAACCTCTTTGGCAGCAGACCCTGCTGCAGCCGAACCATGACTTGAGCCAAAAGAGCCTGAAGTGAACGCAGCAACTACGTAGGGATATTGAAGTTACACATTTATAATAACGAATTGAACTAATTGCATTTTAGAAATAAAAATATTGACGTCAGCGCATTTTCAGCATCTAAGTCATCGATGATGTTGACAAATCGCGGCAGCTCTAGCCCTGTAAATTAAGCACCTTCATTGATTGACTTACATCTTTTGTACACATGCACATTTGTTCTTATTTGATATTGCCTTAGCATACTTGTGTTTACATATTTACTTGCATTTATTCCATTATCGTTCTTCTATTATCTTGAGCTGAGCAACAGTAACATCAACGATTCCCCTCAGGATCTAGAAATACATCTGGATGAATGTGCTTCTTGATGTGATTTGGTTTGCCACACTGGAGCCCGGGGACACCCCGGTTTAGCCAGTGTTTTGTGTGTGTATGTAGAGCTTACCTTTGGCGGTTTAAAGGGATAGTCTGTGGGGAAGTGAATGGTCAAAAAGAATACCCCACCCTGGTAAGGACTGTCGTTCTACAGTGGGGGGGAAAGAAGTATTGATAAAAAATCATTGAAACTATGCTTTGTGACAATTATGAAAAAAAGATGGTCCACTTATGTGGTACATTATGTATAGTATGTATCGTATAATGTTTTATGTGTAGAAGTGTAAACGTATTTCCAAGTACTTACAGGACCCATTATTGTAGCTTGCCAGTGAAACACTGAAACAAAGCAAAGACACAAATTAGAGTTTGATTAGAGTTTGAAGTCATTTCCACATTATACATTCTCTGTGTTGCATTTGCCAAGACTGTACTGCTAATCAGTAAAAAGCAGAATGACCATCAAAACTACAAATTGTTGTATTATAAGAATAAATACAGTTCCCATACTGTGCAGACCACATTTGCTTTGGTTCATAATCAGAAAATTGCCCGGCATGAATATGTTTTCATTGTGGTCGAAACCGTCACTGACTGCAACATCAAACATGAAACCATGGAAACTATGATTTATATTAATGTTGGTTGGCATCTGGAATTGTTTACTCAAGACTATTTCTTTTGTTGGGGACCTTAAAGTATTACTGTCAAATAATCAATGATTTATATGTAGATGCAAATCCTGCAAACATAGCCTTCAAGACCACATTTATGTAGCGGATCACTGAGGACAAACAAATTGTGACTGAAAATACCTGAAAACTGAAGATCCTGTAGATCCTTAACTTAGCATCAATGATGCAAAGTTAAGCATCATCACTGATTCAAAAATCGGTTTGAATCTAAACGTGACCCCAAGAATGGATATCTAATGATGACACAGACCTCATAATTACTTGTTTCCAAGTTATTAAACGCACAACAAGGGTTCATTTAATTAAAAATGTTGGAACCATTGTGTATTACAAAAAAAGACTTGTTCATTTAGAAGAGTGGATCTCATCATTACCTTCCTAGGATTTCATAAAAAGCTTTTATGCTGGTGTAGTCTGTTTAGAAATAAGTGTGTAGATTTCACTTGCCTTTTATAAACCAGTTGAATGAGCTACAGAAAGATGTCACAATGTTCATAATCTTATATTGTCATAGAAGAATAATGAACGGAAAACAAGACACATACCTTTGATTATTGGTATAAATGCATGTATTGTTAAAAGAGGAAGTTTGTGATCCAATATCAACTATTAATAAAAAGAGGTTCTGCATCACTTTAAAAAATCCTAATCAATACATCTCTCATTACTTCACGTGTTCATTGAGAAATTGTATCATCAATGACACACATAAAAGAGAGATTCTTGGTCGGACAATCGCTGTCGTTACTTTCAAAAGGAAAAAAACACTTCTTAATCCAATATGTTCAGGGCGGGAGGGACATATGCAAACCGATGCATTTTATTTTTGAGTGATATATTGTGTTAGAAATAACATTAATCATGAAAAAAAGTATATTCAAGGCTCAAGGCTCCAAAGTTTCTGTTATATTAATCATATGGTTTAAAAGACTATAAGACTTAGACAGCCCATGTTTCACAACTTTAAACTCGCCGAACTTAAGGATGACTGCTAGTCTACTTTGTGAATATTTACTTGTCTACAAACTAATTTACACCATGTCAAATAAGTAGTTTATGTGGCAGCATCTGCTTAAAAACCACCCCAAAAAAGTGTGTTGGCATTCTAAAAACGTTTTTTATCATGTTGTCTGCAATGCTCGGTCAACTTCCGTGTTAAAGGCTCGGAGTATAAACTTATCAAACTTGGCACCTTGGCTGAACACGGAACAAAACCTATAATCAAATCTTCCGACGTGTTGTCTTTGTTCTATGCAACGCTGTCCTGCGTGGCGCTCCGTGGCTCGTCTGGCGAGACCCGGGACACACTGAAGATCTCCCGTAACCGAGTCGGACTCGGAGCATGAGTGGATCTGCGACCCACTGACCTCCTCCAAACAGCACTCACGTGATATTTAGGCTACCGGGTAGAGTACAGTGCAATGTGGCCGATTAAGTTAATCTAGAGATAACATGAAGATTTTTTAATTTTTCCCCAATCAATAGGTTGTAGAGTTGGTCGAATTTTAGCCTACAAGATTTTCTTTGGTTGACTACAGCCCTAAAAATGATGACCATGCTGAATCTATTTACTACTCCCGATTGGTGTAACAAGGGATGGATCCCTGGATGGGACTGATGGTCCCAAATGGAGGCCTCAATAACGTCAAGCCACACCCAGACCTAATTCCACCTAAAGTGGTGTTACTAAAATTCTGTAGATGTGCTCTTATCTAATAAATATAAAAGGTATAAATGAATGTCATTATTGCATGTGTTGAAATTGGATTAAAATCGAAATAGGCAGCTGGCTAGAGTGTACTTGTACCCTGAACAGAAGGCTTGGTTGTGTTTGAAGAGGCGAGGGGGTGGGGGGGGGGGGGGGTGCCCGGTTGGCTCAAAAACACGGGGGCACATAAAAAAAAAAAAAATGTGA
>JAOPJO010000002.1:5361361-5373193 GCA_027123675.1 Molva macrophthalma
TGTGTGTGTGTGTGTGTGTGTGTGTGTGTGTGTGTGTGTGTGTGTGTGTGTGCGCGTGCGTGTGTGTGTGTGTGAGTGTGTGCGCGTGTGTGCAGCATGGCTGCCCTCTCAGCCGCCCACGCTTGTGAGGTCATACTGTTTAGCCTCGCCGCTGCTCACCTCGCTCCACCCAGCAGGGTATTTCCCTCAAGTGAAATACTATCAAATAACCCCTGCGAGCTCATACATACAACCCCACACCCCTCAAGACATCACTCAAAACATCCAAGAACATCACCCTCCCATTCTCCTGTTGACACTTTCTCTCTGCGTCTCACTTCGTAAACTTCAGCACATACAAAGATGAATGGTGCCCTGTGTAACCAATAACAACCATAATGAGTTCACTCCGTCATGAAACGATCTTACGCGTGTGACAGCTCCCATACCATACCTTATTAAAGCATATATAAGATAGGAAGTTTTATGGAAGGAACATTTATATGATTGGTCAAGCAGACAATTTTAGCAGTCAATCGTATAGAATTTCTTCTATAGGGGAATCAGGGCAATCAGGGAATTTCTACTTGTTTTACATCCTGCTTTATATCCTTGCTATACTGTTACAAAAAAACCTACGGCAATAAGTGTAATCATAAAGTCATTATAGTTGGTCATTAATAGACGTATTTTGACCCATTTGGCTTGCTGTCTTTATGGTTTGGGATCAGGGGAGGGGTGGAGAGTTTCAGCGTCATCTGTAATGTAATGTTATGTTTATTTGACAAATGTGGGTTTTTTAAATATATTGTTGTGTTCAGTATGTGTCAGTCAATCTACTTCATTACAAGTGGAAGCTACAGTCATATTACGCTGAACAGAAGTTACTAAAAGTCAAATTGCTGAATGATAAGTGACTCAGTTTTGCGTACACACACATTTGGTGTCTCATCCAATTAGTCCTAATTTTACAAGCAACCACTGAAAATGACTGTTTGGCTTCTCATTGTCACTGAGATGCGACCCGTTATGTTTTCCACTGTACTTTGTAATGTGTTTGGTTTTCGATGTCCTATCTATGCTTCAGTCTATGTCCGATTGTAACACAGTGCTAGTGGCTAGTGTGGGCCTAATGCTAGTAGAAGTACACTTTCTGCTGATGACCAGATTATCCAAGGATGAAAATATGTGAAATAATGTTTTGCAAAAACGGATTATATACTTAAGTGAACATGAAATAAGGGTTGCGTTCATATAACACAGGTCACAAAATTGTAGCTGTCATTTATTAACTTATTTAGTGTTCACCTTCCCCAGCCTCCTGCCCTGCAGACAAACGTTCAGATATCACGCTTTGTTCTTCTGTCCTGACTTGTGTTCTGTATTTGTCTGTGTGTGTATATATTACCTTCAATGTTTGTGTGTGTGTGTGTGTGTGTGTGTGTGTGTGTGTGTGTGTGTGTGTGTGTGTGTGTGTGTGTGTGTGTGTGCACATGTGCATGTGTGCGTTCATGTGTGTTTGTGTATGGTCTGCTGTGCGTGTATTTGGGCATGTATCGTGTATCTGGTCTGTGTGCCTGTGTCTCTCGATGTGTGTGTGCGTGCGTGCGTGCGTGCGTGTGTGTGTGTGTGCCGATGCGTTTGTCTCCGCAGCCATCCGGGGCTTCTCCCCCCAGCATCGGATCAGGAGCTTTGAGGAGGCCAAGGGTCTGGACCGCATCAACGAGCGCATGCCACCGCGCCGCGAGGGCGTCACTAGCGTGGACGTGTCCATGGGTCTCATGAACATGGGGGAGCCCAACGGAACGGACAGCAACAGCAATATACAGTGATGGAGGACGCCATTTTGTTTTTTGTTTGTTTTCTCTTTTTTTTTCTTCTCCCACTCACACAGCAGTCAGACACACACACACACACAGACAGACAGACAGACAGTAAGGCCATTCGCTAAGGAACCAGGCTCATGAATGCAGTGTATATATGCACCTACAACATCAACACCATCCCACACACGGAGAGGTTATCACTCCTAGATATAAATATATACATTGTACATATACAGAACAATGTCCATATACACGCATACACATGCATTCACAACAATTACCTTTCCCCTTTCCTCTTTCTTTTGAACCAAGTGTCTGTGTGTGCGTGTGTATAAGGTGTGAGCATAACCGGGACTATACCATATATGGCTCTCACTGAACTACAAAAACTACAAATCCCACGTACTGGCCAGATGAGAAAGCAAATAACCTGCTCAATGCAAAATACGAGCTATACTGTTTCCTGTGTACTGTGATGGGAGGGCGTGATCAGCATGGTGTTGTTGGGTTGTGTTGTGTTTGCTGTGCATTTGGTGTGGGGGAGGGGCGGGCGAGGGGCGGGGGAGGGGATGCAGGGTTGAAGGATGCTCCTGTTCTTTATAGGGTATAGTTAGAACTTATGAACTGTAACTGTGTGTGTGTGTGCGTTTGTTGATCTGTGCGTGTGTGTGTGTGTGTGTGTGTGTGTGTGTGTATGTGTGTGTGTGTGTGTGTGTGTCCAAATTGGGCTTTTTAATGGAAAGCAGTGGTTAGTAATCACAGTGTAAGATTGGTTTTATAAGGTAATTGACAAGAAGTGTGTGTGTGTGTGTGTGTGTGTGTGTGTGTGTGTGTCTGTGTGTGTGTGTGTGTGGGGGGGGGGGATGGGGGTGTGTTTATGTGTATCTGTGATTGGGTGGTTGTTTTTGCGAGGGCGTGTTTGAAAGAAATGTGACATTGCATGCAGAGTACCAAGAGAGAAAAAACTAATTATAATAATAGTGTTGCTGCTAGTGCTGCATACAAACTTCTTATGCATCAGGGGCTACATGTGAGACGGTATAGGGGGTCAAAGACTCACGAGGCAGTCTGCTCTGACCTCTACCGCCTCTTTTTTCACTTTCTTTCGCTAGCCTGGGTTCCCTAGTTAGCTTTTGTAGCACTACCCAATCCATCTTCCATTCATTGGTGAACGATCTGAGGGGCTCAGAGTGGCTACGGGAAGCAGAAAGCAGTTTTAGTCTGGTGGCCCCCGCACTGGAAACACAGGTCTCTCTCCCCTGGCGCTATCATGGATATACAGGGGAGACGGAACTGCACACATGAGGCATTCAGATGTTGGGATTGCAAACGCAGTACAATGGAATTACATAGGATGCTTTGTGTGTGTGGGGGGGGGGGAGTGGTGGTGAAACGTGAAGTCATATTCTATTCATTCTATTTCTATATGCTCCTTTTCTTCTCTTGGTGCCGTCCAAACGTAATCCTGTACGTTGGACAGCATCGCTGGCTGGAAGCTCCTATAAAACCGTACGAACCGGGGGGGAAACTGAGACTCGGTGTAGCAAAAAGGCAACCGGCCGAGCAACAACGACCGAAATGTCAAAAGAAAGGATCTTTGTAAAGCATTTATATTTACGCATTGCAATGCATGCAACAAGTTAAGTTATTTGATAATGATGTGACGAATGATATTTGTGCTCTGTGTTTCACTATAGTAAGAATTTTCCTTTCTTTGATTCTTTGGAGATTATTTTTTCTGGCCTATATAAATTAAATGAGGAATACTGGAATATTTATGTTGTACATACTGTTTATTTGATTATTTTTGTAATCATTTTGTGTTCTTTTCTTTGTTTTTTCATGCCCTGTGTTGTTGTTTCTGTTGACGCTGTGTAGAGCGATAGTACGCTTCTCTTGAAAGTGTCGGCCAAGGTTCTCTCCTCTGTTCCTTGTCAATGTACAGCGGCCATTTTTAAATGAAACTACTAACAACGATGGCAAATATAATACTAGCATCGATGGATGACCATACTATATACAGAGCCACAGGCGTTCAGGCAACCCAAGCATGCTTGCATGGTTAAAAAATTATTAAGTCACGCTATTCAATTGCAAAAAGCAGACACATTTTTAACAGAAAAAGCGGATTTGCTGCTGTCACAATTTAAAGTAAAAATAAGTGAACTATCTCTCTCTCTCAAATCCTATTTCTTGGCGACTCCTCATGTTATTTAAAGATATATTTGATTCTATGATTATTATATTCATTATGGACATTATTCTTAATATTTAAGCTATCTCTCTCTTCATGTTGCGTTGATTTTCTCGTGCTTCTTTTGGAGAGATGAACCTTCTCTGTCTATTTTTCTCTCGCTCTCTTTCTCTCTCTTTCTCTTCCTCTCTCTCTCTCTCTCTTTCTCTCTCTCTCCTTATTATTATGACTCTCTCCCCATCTCTGTTTTTGACTCCCCAGTCACTCAACACTGTAAGCATGCCCCATGGGACGATCCACTTTTTTTACTCTTGAATAAAATATGCATGAATCCTTTCATTCGTTTTATCTTCCTTTTCCCCGCCTTGCCATCGAATAGAGAAGAAGGAATGAAAAGCCGTGCATTCTCACACACACTTGCTCACACGTTTGCTCAGCAGTGCTAAAATGCCACTGCTGAAAATGGCTACAATTTAAGTCATATTGAGTAAATGGTATAATGCTAAAATCTACATCAGTCTGCTGTTATAAGTTTTGTTATACCTAGACTTATAAGTACCTTACTAGGTTACTTTCCAGAAGGATGGTACTTGACACGGGTTGTTTTCAGAGTCAGTGGACAAATTCGCAGAAGTAATGTCTGTAGGCCAACACGCCACGAAAAGTCAAACTAACATCTTTCATGTGGTGTTTACAATGTTTTTTCAGATTGACAAGTTTCAAAACCCATCTTCTCCATAAAGAGATAACGGCATCCCATGCAGTTTACTACTGGTTATAAATAGAGCATCTTAAAGGTATCTCACATGTGTTATATTAAATCATGTTTTAGTTTATTGGCTAACGTGCCAACACATAAAAACAACACTAATATGGATCTTTAAAAGCACATCCTCCTTTTCTTCAGTCCAGATGTTGGCACTTAATTATTAACATTATTTGGCTTTGTTTACAGTGGTAGCCTACAATTGTGGAGGGATCTTCACAGTAATACCACTTGTGTTCAGAGAGGGGCCACAGGACAAAGGGCCAAGCACCTTCTTTAGTATGAGCCCAGTACCCTCCCTTAAAACCAATGTGATGAAAATCAAACATTAAACATTTATTTACAAAAGGAATAGTAAATGTGACCCGATTCTGGACCACCTATTCAAAATGTAAAAGAAAAACAAATATGAGTATTTCTAGGCCTATAAAAATGATAGATTGATTATTTACCATTTCTAGTTATGAAAGATATGGGCAACTATTTAGAACATCCATACCTACAGGATCAGTTTTAGCTGTAAATGAATGGTTCTGTTCTGCACGTGGACTGTAGCCTACAAAATAGGTTCTAGATCACCCAGAAAGTAGACACGATTGTGCTTTTTCACAAATATTGGTTGTTGGTCTATTACATATATGAACCAAAGGAGACTAGATTAATCAGCGAGCCCATGTTTATATGTTTTTTGTATATAGGACTTTGACGCTGCAATTTGGTAGAAACTGACGCCGATTTCCTGAAGGAAAATTCTTTGGAGGATGCGGGCATCGATCCCGCTACCTCTCGCATGCTAAGCGAGCGCTCTACCATTTGAGCTAATCCCCCTACTGGCGAGTAATTGTACTTCGTTCTGGATTGATGCGTATTTTTAAAGAAAGATTGAAGATAGTTTTTACGGCTTTAATGGTGAAGGAGTTGGCTATGGACTTTATATATTAGCATAATCATATATTGAGGACATTGACCTTTTTTTTTGCATTTCTAGTTATTAAAATGCATTTCTTTGCATTTCTACTCTTGATTACACATTTTTCCCCAATATTGGATGTATAACATACAGGTGCATCTCAATAAATAGGAATATTGTGGAAAAGTAAATTAATTTCAATAATTCAATTTAAAAAGTGAAACTAATTTATGATATAGATTAATTAAACCCAAAGTGAAATATTTCAAGCCTTTATTTGTTTTAACTTTGATTATTATGGCTTCCAGCTCATGAAAACCCCAAATTCAGTATCTCAGAAAATTTGAATATTGTGAAAAAGTTCAATATTGTAGACTCAAGGTGTCACACTCTATTCAGCTAGTTAATTCAAAACACCTGCAAAAAAATGATCTCTCAGTCTGGTTCAGTAGGCTTCACAATCATGGGGAAGACACCCGCCACAAGGAGAGCAAGCCTCAGAAGGTCATTGCTAAAGAAGCTGGCTGTTCACAGAGTGCTTTATCCAAGCATATTCATAGAAAGTTGAGTGGAAGGAAAACGTGTGGTAGGAAAAGGTGCACAAGCAACAGGGATAACCGCAGCCTTGAGAGAATCGTCAAGCAAAGGCCATTCAAACATTTGGGGGAGCTTCACAAGGAGTGGACTGAGGCAGGAGTGCATCAAGAGCCACCACACACAGACGTATCCAGGACATGGGCTAACTGTCGCATTCCTCGTGTCAAGCCACTCCTGAACCAGAGACGACGTCAGAAGCGTCTCACCTGGGCTAAGGAGAAAAAGAACTGGTCTGTCGCTCAGTGGTCCAAAGTCCTCTCTTCAGATGAAAGTACATCTTGCATTTCATTTGGAAATCAAGGTCCCAGAGTCTGAAGGAAGAATAGAGAGGCACAGAATCCTAGTTGCTTGAAGGCCAGTGTGAAGTTTCCACAGTCAGTGATGCTTTGGGGAGCCATGTCATCTTCTGGTGTTTGTCCAATGTGTGTTATCAAGTCCAAAGTCAATGCAGCCGTCTACCAGGACATTTTACAGCACCTCATGCTTCCTTCTGCTGACAAGCTTTATAGAGATGCTGATTTCATTTTCCAGAAGGACTTGGCACCTGCCCACACTGCCAAAAGTACCAACACCTGGTTTAATGACCATGGGATTACTGTGCTTGATTGGCCAGCAAACTCGCCTGACCTGAAGCCCATAGAAGATGTATGGGGTATTGTCAAGAGGAAGATGAGAGACACGAGACCCAACAATGCAGACGAGCTGAAGGCCGCTATCGACGCAACCCGGGCTTCCATTTTTTCACTGGTCTTATGTAATATTCAAATTTTCTGAGATACTGAATTTTGGGTTTTCATGAGCTGTAAGTCATAATCATCAAGATTAAAACAAATAAAGACATGAAATATTTCACTTTGGTTGTAATAAATCTATATAATATATGAGTTTCACTTTTAAAATCAAATTATTGAAATTAATTAACTTTTCCACAATATTGTAATTTATTGAGATGCACCTGTATGTTGCAGGGACCAGCAGAATCATCATTGTGATATAGCCTATAAATATTGCGATATTATTTATAGACGATATGTCCCAGCCCTAACGCTCATAGACAAAGACGGTACTGAAACAGGGTCATGAAGTTTGGATGGGCCGTAATCATACTTTTTCCTAGAACTCTTAGCCCGAAAAAGATTTTTTAAGTCTCATAGTGTTCAAATTCAAGCTAAAACAGGGCGCA
The DNA here is from genome assembly GCA_027123675.1 of Molva macrophthalma. Classification (NCBI taxonomy): domain Eukaryota; kingdom Metazoa; phylum Chordata; class Actinopteri; order Gadiformes; family Lotidae; genus Molva; species Molva macrophthalma. Next base: position 5,368,817 of record JAOPJO010000002.1, read on the forward strand.
CTTACACTTGAAATGGAGTTGATTTAATTAAAAACAAATTTTCTCTAGAGCCTTTTGTCCATTCTGGGCTACTGTAGAAACATGGCGGTGCAACATTTTGGGCTCCATGGCAAAGGACCCGCTTCTTATGTAGAAAATGTAACCTTGTTACATTTGTTCTTATTTACATGGGATTATACACTAAACGGGAGTGGGGAACTTCCGGCCTCTGGGCCGTATACGGGCCCCCTGTGGCCATTTGATCAGGCCCGCGAGGCTATTCATAAATGCAAATCATAAATAAAAAAAATGCTCTAGACTGCGTTTTCCTTTCCCCCCCCCCCCTCGATATAAGATAGAATAACATAAAATCCCCCCACGCCGACCCCTCCCCCTGCTCAACTTGACGAGTTGCAAGGAAAAATGCGCTTGGATAAAGTGAACGCTCTTCGTCAGGGTTTGGGTGCTCAACAAGCCGCTTTCACAAGGCCTCATTCTGACAAAGTCAACGTTATTCAGGCAAGTTTTGTGGTGAGCGAGCTTATCGCCAAGAAGCTGAAGCCTCATTCAGAGGGAGAATTTGTAAAAGAGGGCCTCCATCCAGCTGCAGAATTGCTAGCACCAGACAAAGTTAAATTGTTCCAGAGTGTCAGTTTGTCTCGGAGAAACGTCACAAGATATTGAAAAGAACATGGAAGGAGTCTGCAAAAAATTGTCCCGTTCTTCTCTCTGGCCTGTGATTAAACAACGGACATAGCAAGTACCGCCCAAATTGCTATTATCAGAGGGAAGATTGCTGTATTTGGAGGCCATGCATGGCACTACCAAAGGTGAAGACCTTTTTTAAGAAACCTTTTTCGAGTTTGAACAAATTGAGCTACTGTGGGAAAAGTTAAGTGCCCTTACTATAGAGGGAGCCCCATTCATGGTTGGCTTGCAAAAGGGGTTAACTGCATGAGTCAGTCTTGATCCAACATCAAGAAAATCTGTGTACACATTCCCTGCAGCATAAAAAGGTAATGTCAACTGTCGTGTTGTGAGTGATCTTGAATCTGAGTACGGGGATCTGGTTTACCATTGCGAGGCGTGATGGCTGAGCCGTGGAAACGGCTGCTCATACGTGCTGAGGGTAAAACAATGGAGGTAAAGGGAAAACCTGTCACGGAACTCAGCGATAGCAAGTGGCTGTGTGATTTGAGCTGTGTGTCAGAGCTGAACGTCAAGCTCCAAGGTCCAAACCAGCTTCCCAGCTCTCTGCTTTCAAACGTGAAATCGTTCAAAGCAAAATTAAAGCTGTTGCAAATGCAACAGGAAAAGAGCAGCACGGTGCTTTTCCCTACTCTGCAAGGACAAAAGCCTGCTATGACATCTGAATATGCTGGTGAATGCGAAAAAGTCATTAAGGCATTTGGTGAGAGGTTTCAGGACGTGAAAGATAAACAACAGGAGTTGAATACATTTGCTACACCGTTTAACCTTGAACCAGCTGATGATGTGCTGATGTGTCCAACAGCCTAAGACACAAAGTGATTGAGCTGCAGAGTAATGATGAGCTCAAAGCTAGGTACAACAACCTCCCTCTGCTTGAGTTATTTAAACTTTATATAAGCGCTAAGGACACATGAAGAGAAGTTTGCATCTGTGTTTCGAACGACCTACTGCTGTGAGCAGTTATTTTCCAAACTGACCTATGGCGGCATATTACTGCCAAAGATCGCGAGCAAAAATGGCCACACGCACACACTTCAAACACATCAGTGCACAATTATTATTGCGAGGAATTTAACTGCACTGGCACGCATTATTTCTCAGATCGCGTGAGCAATTATTGTGAGGAGAAAATCATTAATTGAGCACGCACACACAAAGTGAAATAGTACGAAACTGAGTGTTTTCCTGCGTGCTCTGATATTTTTTCTGCTCATGGGGTGGTTTTCTTCTTGGCACTGAAGGCACCAGCCATGGCCATTGTATCCCTGAATGTGATTGGTAACATGTTGCCGGACAAGTCCAAACACCACTTGAAGAGCTTGGACAATTTCTTGGGAAACATCAAGCAAGCTCACATTTAACCAAGAGTCAGGTCACGAGCTGGCGTCTGAACATGCTTTGGAGAACAATGAAGCACAGTGTTACAGCTTGCAGTTGTTAACAAAACATGTTACTATGCGTGTCATAAATAAAAGCAGGATCATCAGGCTCAGTGAACCATAGCCAGCCTTGAAGATTAGCATTACTTGAGTATAAAGAATATCAACAGACCAGGAAATATAAACGTTAAAAATGATCAGGTGATCAGGAAATAAATACTGCATTGCCTCGCTGTAGCTAGTGTAACGTAGTTATTTAGTGTAATGATAAGAGAGGCAATCATCTAATGAAGTCTAATAAATGAGCGCATTCGCTGTATTCGTATGTCTGAATTTCTATATATAATATATAATAGTAAAAACAAAATGGAAAAATAGCCCCTACAAGAGGAATTGCCATGGCCCGGGAATCAGATAAATCAATGTCTAAATGTGATAGGTTAGAGCAACCAATCACATTCAGGGATACAATGACCAGGGCTAAATGGCGGAGTGCCCATTTAGTCTAAAGAAGATCGCACCGCGGGAGCAGGAAAAATATCAGAGCGAGCAGGAAAACACAGCATTTCTGCGCACGGGGGCGTCAGTTGCGTGCTCCTGAAAGTTATGTGTGCACTCAACCAATAGTTTTTTCCTCACAGGCTATATTGACTGCAGTAAAAGTGCTCAAAATAATGATTTGTGTACACAGATATGCTAGTTGTGCAAAAAGTCATTATTGCTCTTGATTTTCTTGCAGTTATAGCCGATTGACTGATCCAAACCTGGAAAACCAGCTGCGAGGAAGCATCATCACTGCCGGATGACATCAGACACCTTGCCAAAGAGAAGCAGTTCTAGCCATTGCACTAGAAGTGAGTTTGATGTTTGAACAATAAAAAGCATGTTTATTTAAAATCGATAATTTTGTATGGCCTGCAAATTATTTTATAAATACCCACATGGCCCTTGATAGGAAAAAGGTTCCCCACTCCTGCAGTAAAACAAACTTATGAATATTATATTCCATTTCTGCCAAGTCAGTTCCGCTAGATGCCACTCAATTCTACATACTACACCTTTAATAAACAGCTCAACGGCACGCCGATGCTACGACAGACAGTTCCACCTCCCGCCAATAACCGACAACTTTGACCAGCTTTAAAAGAGCAGTGGGACAACATACAAGGACACAATTAACAACGTGATGACCTATCTCTGACAGATGAATACGTGCCGCCTGAAGCTATTGACTTACAAGCCATTCAATATTCAAATCTGTTTCCCACGGCTCTCTATAGGTGTGCGTCGATTCATGTCAGCAGCATCTGCATTCAAGACAGAAAACATAGGCCACTTTTTGCCTAATATACCACAATATAGGCTAATAACCGTAAGTGTAATGCAAGAATTACAGAAGTAATCTTAAGCTGCTTCCTCAGCCTGTTTGATTTGGTTATTACACTTCTGCTTTCTCAGAAGCATTTCCCCATCCAACTTGTTTTTGTGGCAAACCCTGCAAATGAGTCAGTACTCATACAAAGAATACAATGCCAAAACCTGTTCCACTCAGAAACCAGGAAGAGTATTCTCTTGCTGAGCTATGTCTTCAAGTTCTCAGATATCAAAAATAGAAGCACATGCACTGGCACGAACACACAACTTTAACAATCACCGAGTAGCATCTTAGCCTGACGGCAAGTGTTAAACACTGTGGATTTGCCATGGCTCTCATTAAGGACATGAATATGGCTTATGGTGGCTCTCTGGGCACTGGTGACCAGAGGAAACTAGAGTGAATAATCCAGATTTGATTTACATATTTTATAGAAGAAGTCTGCTGGATACATTTGTTCTTTGAATTAGCTTAGTTTGATCAGCTCATTTTTTTTTCCTGCAGCGTTTGAGATGATTAGGTACAATAGAGACGGATTGAGAGAGAGCTAGCAGGAAAAGAGGTATGAAGAACTCGAGGGAAGAGAGGAACTAAAAAAAGAGATCCTTATAGTTCCTTTTAGCCAAGGAACGGTACACAACATAGTAATCATGTGTGTTTCCATCCGCTATTCACACAAGCCACCCTTTATATCTTGTTATGATCTACTACCATCCTGCTCTAAAGATATTCCTGAGTCCCTTGAGTGGGCGGTATGACGAAGTGATTATGAGGACAAAAAGAATGCTGTTGATACAAAATGTAATCAACAGCATCCTGATTGAAAACCGATCCCCCAGCTTTACATCATTCAACACATCTCACACACACACACACACACACACACACACACACACACACACACACACACACACACACACACACACACACACA
>JAOPJO010000002.1:5458607-5470797 GCA_027123675.1 Molva macrophthalma
ACGCAGGACTAACAGAGCCACTACACAGGACTAACAGAGCCACAACACAGGACTAACAGAGCCACGACACAGGACTAACAGAGCCACTACGCAGGACTAACAGAGCCACTACACAGGACTAACAGAGCCACAACACAGGACTAACAGAGCCACGACACAGGACTAGAGCCCCGACACAGGACTAACAGAGCCACGACACAGGACTAGCATCACTACACAGGGCTAACAGAGCCACTACACAGGACTAACAGAGCCACTACACAGGACTAACAGAGCCACAACACAAGACTAGAGCCACAACACAGGACTAGAGCCACGACACAGGACTAGAGCCACAACACAGGACTAGAGCCCCGACACAGGACTAACAGAGCCTCTTCTCGGGACTAACAGAGCCACGATACAGGACTAGAGCCACTACACAGGACAAGAGCCATGACACAGGACTAACAGAGCCACTACACAGGACTAGAGCCACAACACAGGACTAACAGAGCATCTGCACAGGACTAACAGAGCCACAACACAGGACTAGAGCCATAACACAGGACTAGAGCCATGACACAGGACTAACAGAGCCACAACACAAGACTAGAGCCACAACACAGGACTAGAGCCCCGACACAGGACTAACAGAGCCTCTTCTCAGGACTAACAGAGCCACTACACAGGACTAGAGCCACGACACAGGACTAACAGCCACAACACAGAACTAACAGAGCCACAACACAGGACTAGAGCCACGACACAGGACTAACAGCCACAACACAGGACTAACAGAGCCACAACACAGGACAAGAGCCACGACACAGGACTAACAGACTCAGGCTTATCAAAGCCAGAACATCTCTAATCTCCACTGCCTCCTCAACAAAAGTTAGGAAAAAATGGACAACCAGAGACAGTGGGATGAGGTGTATCATATGTACAGTGGGTGTATGTATCTGTTTTGGGTCACTAATGGGTTGTTGTAAGGGTTATTTTGTGTTTTGTTTGTACCCCATTGTACCCTACTTGTACCCCATTGCGGCAAATACAGTTCTGTTCTATTCTATCTTAAAGATACTATAGGGTTGAATTTTAATCCTATGATTGTATTGACATTGACAATACACATCTACACTTACATATCTAGTTATGTGATTACTAGCCATCTAAGTTTACACTCAACCTATTATATTGTATCAATTGATTTCTCTTTCCTGTCTTCATCTGGTTTGCCACTATATTACGAAATACATACATAACTTTTCCTGCATCTCACACTATAAGGATCTAAAGGTGCAATACCTGTGAATATTGCTACTAAATAGCAGCAATATTTACAGGTACAGTAATGCAGGGATTCTGCAGCTGCAATATAAATACTGAAACGATCACACAAAAAAAGACATAATGCACTGTAGTAGCAAGCCATTTGAGTCTGACTAGAGATATACCCTGATGGTCTATCTGCGCCCCTGGTCTCTATACATAATAACATAATATAACATAATCCCAATGGGACCAAGAGAACTGCATGGCCCAGACAGTTATGACAAAGCATGACATTCAGATGACGTAACTTTCCATCTCTACATGCATCTCACTGTCCCTCCCTCCTGCCTTTTGCACAGTGTGTAGGTATGTACGTGTGTGTGTGTGTGTGTGTGTGTGTGTGTGCATCACTAACTTCCTCGAGTTCCGTACCACTCAGCACTGAGCCACCAAATCCCAGCTTACACTCAGATCCAGAGCTGACCAAGAAGAATGAGCCCTCCGCATGACTGCTATGTCTTTTCTAATCTAATTATAGCTGCACCTAAGAGAATGCTGCTTTTACGTGTTGCATAAGGAGACATAGTGAACGAGGGGACCAGTCTTGCCCTTGAATGTAACCCAGGGTCTGTATCAGGGGATAACAGATTGTCTCTTCCGACGGTGTCTTCAATCTGTCAACGACCCACTTGAAGATCACCAACAGCCTTCCCCCAGACTCCCCCAGAGTTTGAACTTATCTGAAGTGGATTTTAAGTTGTGAATGATGTCATCTGATCTGAAACTCCTATTGTGACAGTTAGCATGGCATTCAAAACTATTTGAGTAAAGCAGTTGAATGGCAGCCACACTCTGGACAACCCAACTGCCAATGGAGAACATTCTTTGCCGCATGATGCTTTATGGTTTGAGTCCCCGAAGAGAGCCTTGAACGTTAGTCATATCTGAATTCCAGCACATCCAGATCCAAACAGGGCTGGATAATTATATTGATAGTAACATAGAGATTGCTAGTGGATGAGGGGGTCATTATCACCCCCCCCCCCATCCCACGCCCACACATACTCACTATGTAAACACATTGGGCACCTTGAAAAGCACTGTATTGTAACGGTTCTAGGCAGAACCCAATCACGGACACGGACAAGCAAGCTACGGTAACAATAATATTTTATTGTAACCAGGCAGGCGTTTGATATGGCGAAAGGCTGGTGTTTGGGCTTAAGGAATGGCGAGGGAATCCAGGTGGTGGCTGGGCGGCGAAGACCCCGAGCGTGAGCTGACTGGCGTCGTGGTGGACGGGCAGGCTGGTAATCCAGAAGACAGGGAGAACAGGCATTAGGTTAAAGGCAGGAAGACACCTAACTGGCTGGCAAAACGGACGGCCGTATAAGCTAACGCTTGTCAGTATAGGCAAGCGGTGCATGGCACAACGATCAGGCAGAGGGTTCTGGTAGAGTGGTGGAGATGACTGAAGATGATGACCAGGTGTGCAGGGGAGGGGAAATGAATTGACGGACAGACAGGGGGAGGAGTCGTGACATATACGTATAAAGGCAATTCACTATTATTAATATGATTTTGCTACTTTGCATATAATTGTGCATTGAGTATTAATTTATGCCTACTAACATTTGCATAACATAATGTTTATTGTTAATTAAATTGTGACGTTGAAGCCACATAGTTTTGATACATGTGAATGTTATCATTTGAAATTGAAAACATAATAAGTGATGAGCTCTTTACTATAATTGGTATTGTAGTAAAGTGTATAAGATGTATTGTGGTCTTGACTAACACCATGCTGCTCCTGTTGATGCTCAATTTCAAATCACTTATCAGCTGTAGAGGAGGCCTACCACAGCTCGTTATCTGAAATATTTCCATATTTATCATCGCTAGAGGTCATCAGAGGTTCACGGTCCAGCCACAACCGTGGATGTCACAACCACATTTTTTGCACATTAACATTTCCCTCTTACGTCATGGCTCCAGTCCCACCCACTGCTGTTTTGTTGGCTTGTCATCCTGCACGAGACACTCAGCTCCTGGCAGACGAGCAGAATGACAGTTTCTTAGCTTTGGTTTTAAAAAGTACTTTATTGTGAGTTGTTGGCCAAAAACCAAAAGTGACTATTCTTCGTCTATTTACGAACAATATCAGAATTCCACGTGTCACTTTGTCAGCTGTCGTTAGATTCCTGCCGCAAGTTGTTCTAATTCACAAGTCAAGCAAGTGAATGGTAAGTGGCGCGAGTTAGCTTTTAGCATAGGAGCTAACATTTCAACAATAACTACCGGTAAACATACACACAGTGACGTCTGGCTGAGACGCTGTCAACAGGTCAAAAGCTGAAAAAAACAATTACACCTAAAATATACAGTTTTCTCATTGTTTGATTATAGAGTTTGTACCCCTCTTCAGTTAATACTATAATAGTCACTTGTTATTATGCTTTTGAGCCGAGTGATCAGAGTAACGTCAGGTCCTATACGTTTCAGTCATCTAATATACACGTACAGTCAATAACAACGACACTTTCATTACATCGTTTAATTGTCATTGTCCATGTTTAATATTATTAACGTGTGGCTCTATGATCCTCCAAGTTGCTTCACATGCTTGCTTTACTTTATCCTCTAACTAACGTTACACGCGTTTCAAAAGAGACGCTGATGTGACTGAATGATGACAATGCAGCCATAAGCTGTCGCTGCTGGGTTTCAGCCACCGCAGCAACCTCAGATGGGATTTGGTTTCGTCACCACAGTTACTTTAAACAATGTTATTTCACTCATTTTAAACATAATGCTAGGCTAAGGTCCTCCTGGTCCGACTGTCAATAAGAGCATGGCTTCTTGGTTATAATAGTGGCAGTTTGAATATGCACTTGAATGGCCTCCACAGGTTGAGTCTGGTTATGATTTCCAATCAGGCTTTTCTACATTCCACCTCTCACTCTCATAACATTTGCCTGTAGGTATATGACATATCATATTTTGAATGTAAACGGAAATTAAAATGGTGTAAAGCAGTTGGCACGCATAATTGCAAAAGCAAAGGACTTTTTGTTTGTCGTTTGTAATTGCCCTTTCTATTTGTGGGATCTATTCTTATGAGCCTTTGGAAGCTACTCTGTAAGTAAACACAGAGTCTGAGTCAGGGTTAACCGCAACATCTTCCTAGGGGAGAAGAGACTTGGTTACCGGCTGCATTCAAAGGAATAACAATGTACAGGCTACCATTAACCCACAGATTCAAACAAATCAAATGGCGACGTAGCACATTTGATTCGTCACATCATCACATGATCCCCACCCACACCTGCATGGCGGCCTATAATTTCCTAAGCTGTGCTGTGCTTTTCTCCATCCTGCAGTTCCTGACTACGGACGGTAGTAAGGCCATCGTTCTATTTCAACAGCTGGCTCGCCCTTTGCACCATCTGAACATGTTGGCCTGGAATTGAACAGGCCACACCCTCTTCACATTTTCCTCAATGCTTGTGGGATTACTACCTCACAACACATCCACTTGTGCATCCATCGGATCTGCTTTGCAATAAAAGGGCATTTGGACTCCCGGATTCAGGGACTGGTCGAGCAGAAAAACTCTAAAACCGACCGTCAAATTGTGCCAGATTTCAGGCCAGGAGAGGTCAGTAGGTCGCTCCTGATCCAGCCAGCCAGCCAGACGCCGGGGCGGGTCAGCAGGCAGGCCCCGGGCAGCGAGTGATGAGCTGGGCTGAGGAGGACTGGACGGTGGGGCTGTCGGGCCGGGTCCTGCACAAGGTGAAGGAGCTGCAGGTACAGCAGGACAGACTTTCCAGAGAGAATAAGCAAAGACAGCTACAGCTGGACAACTCCCAGGATGCACTCAACAAGCAGAAAATCAAGGTACACAAAGAATCCAGCCCTCTTTCTTTTAAGGAACTCTCAATGCCAGATGTGTTTTGACTTTAATGATTATCACACATCCTGTAAACGCTTATAAAGTAATTTTAGAGGTTAAAGTCTTAAGTATTAAGTATTGCAGACAAGAGCTTTATTGTGTTCATCGTGTGTCATATTTATGTAGCAAGCTTTTCAAATCTTGGCAGGGCCAAGGTAAGCTTTGCGCCACCATGTCACTGTAAATAGTAATACCTATGTCATGCACAAAATATTACATTAGAACCAAATAATAATCTTACCTAATCATTCTGTAACTCTGCCATGGTTTATAATGTGGTTCCTTTACCATTTAGCATGCATTCAAATCCAAAGTGTTTCTTTTTAAATGGTCTTTTGTACACGGCAGTAGACTCGCATAGTAGGGTGGTTTCAAAAGTGTTTCCACATCACGATAATTGATAATAATAGTACGTTTTCATTTATATAATCATTTTCAAGACACCCAAAGCCCTTTACCTAGTAAGTGTGCTTGGGGCACATGACGACCCCCACTCCCTACCAGAGAAGGTGTCTAGGAGTTTGGCTTGCACCATCCTATTGCTTGTGGTCCCCCTCCCGTCTCCTAGCATGACGAGGCGCGCCGGGAGCTCCAGATCTTGCAGCGAGAGCTCAAGGGGGTGCAGGAGGAGGCGCAGGTCCAGACCAGCAGCGCCCAGCGCCTGTCCCTGGAGCTGCAGACCAAGCAGACCCGGGTGTGCTCCCTTGAGGGCCAGCTGGATGCCGCGCGTACTCTCACCCAAAACCTGATGCTGGAGGTCAAAAGGTCTTGTCTCTGCCTTTTGTTGTTGTGTTGATGAAGCTTGCATGTACTCTAGTTTGATGCCCTGCAAAGTAACATTTGCATTGGCAATGGATAGATGATGATATGAACAGTGGTTGTGTGATACCTTAAAGAATTTCCATGGCATTATCACTTGTTTTGATATGGGTATAGATTACACTTTGTAATCTAGTCAAAGGGTTTTGTTAGTCAAATGCACAGTGTAACTCAGGGTCATTCGGAACAGTTTAATTCCTTGTGACATGGCAAATACCGGACGTCAATCAGGTTCAGTTTACCATAGGATGTCTATGTCAGTCTAGGTAATATAATATTTGATTGGTCGGTCCATTAGTTGGTCGAAACAATTAGACAAAAAGTTGCTATCCAAATAATTACTCATCTGTAGATTTCCACTGTTAATAAGAGGATTTATAAGAATGGAGAAAAAGGATACATTTGAACGTGCCTTTTTTTAAATTTATTTTTTACTGTCCCCAAAGACCTGAGTCCCTATAATGGTTTAAACCAGAGGCCTTCAACGTTTTTTTGGCCAAGGACCTCTTGGCTGATAGTGACGGTGGAGGGCCTCCTGTTACATATCGTATAAAATTGTGTTGCTCATTAAACCGGGCCAATAATAACGTGGAGTGCAGCCTGTAGGGCCGTGTGTAAAAGCGCCACAATGGCTCAGCATTGTACATTGTACTCTACATACATCATTACAAAGTACATCTTTTAATTTTTGCAAGAAATAAAAGTTTGGGATCAAATAATTTCGGGGACCCCCTGCAGTAACTCTGCGGACCCCCTGTTGAAGATCTCTGGTTTAAAGTATTTAATCTCAATCACTCTTATTACCTCACTCCATTACCTCCATGAATGAACACAATTGTACAGTGATTGAAATAATGAAGAGAACAACTCTGTAGAACAGGGAAACAAAATCAAGAGTTAAGGGCATTTTGTAAAGACTGTCCCATTAAAGATGAATATCATCCTGGGTGGGTCTAGTATCTACCACGCCTCCCAAGACATAATCCAGGAGGATGGCCTCGGGGCTCAGCTTGTTTTCCTCATTCATGTTTGAGACAATGCATTGCATGTCTTTGTTTAATTGTCAACAGTTAAAGCTATGTTGTCTGACCCTACGTTGATCCCCCCCCACCCAACCACCACACCTTTTATGAACCTCGCCTCATGCTTTTTATTATGCCGTCCAATGATCTCTCTCTCTCTTTCTCTGTGTGCCTTTGTGTGTGTGTGTCTGTTTCTCTGTGTGTCTCTCTGTCTCCCACTCTCCGGCAGGCTGGAGGCGGAGCTAGAGAAGCTGCAGACCAGCCAGGAGGCCAGCCTCTTCTCCACCCCCTGCTGGAACACGACCTCACCCTGGGAACACAATGGTATGCAACAAAACCCGCTGCTGCTGCTGCTGCAGCCCTACTGCCTTGTCTTGCTGTCTGGCATCTGAGGCCTTTATTTGCCTGTTGTGTATCGACACGGATTGACCTGCATGTGTGCTGAAGTAAATTATCATCAGTGAGTCAAATATAAAGTTCAACCCACCAAGGTTTGGTTAGGCACTGGGTTTATATTGTAGTTCTTTGCTACCCACTGCCCCTCCAATTGTGACCAAATGAAGGGCTCCCTACTGCCACCCTCTCCAAATGAAAGGGCTTCAGGGAGCTTGTTTAAGACAACTGGTGACAGAGAGACTAATATTTACTGAATGGGCTTGTCTGTAAAGTCTCTAATTCTTTTAGGGTTTGGTAAGAAATGTCTCAGCACATTCATGCAGTTTGACGTTCTATGCTGTGTAAGGACGATATTCTCTTCTTTCAGTAAAACCCATGGCTTTCTGTCTCTGTCTCTGTCTGTCTGTCTCTCTCTCTGCCTCTGTCTCTCTGTCTCTATTTCCCTGTCTGAGGAACCTTTACATTGCTTGAACACTGGTGTAAATTTTGTTTTTAAGTGTAAGTGTACCCCCTGTTTCAGGGGGTACACTCTAGGAAGGAGGAGGGTGGTAGTCTTGGCGGTATCACGGTGTACCAGGGTATTTAGAAACACCGAAGGTATACGATATTAAATACTGTCAAAAATACAAACGCACCTCTTTCTGTTAAACCTTTTTCTGACATCTTATGAATACATATTTTATTATATTGATATGTATTCTGGAAAAGTTTTGAAGCAGGATATATAATTGAATAGTCCAAAATAAAGTATTTGGCGTTGCATGGTTGTTGAGACTGAAATAGGTTTGTTCTCCAGCGATGAGTGTCTGGCCCTGGTAGGCGGGGTTTCCCCGCGTTTGACAAGTTTTTCAATAATGACCTCCTGCCCGGAACGACATCAAAACTGAAAGGGACATTTATCCCAGCACAGTGATGCTGTGCTGGTGTATCAAAACAATCACACATCTCACGTTTGAAAGTATACAATTGTTTAAGTTACAAAGAAATTGGATATTCAACAGATATTGCTGCTCCGAATTACATCGGTCTGACGCGGGGAACTAAAGACGCGATCACCGGTAGGAGTCCCTTGTGTCCAGCGGTGTCTCCGTGCCCAGAGACAGGCAGCAGCACTACTCTCTACAGAGCCATCGTTAGGTCAATATTTCTACACGAGGCAAATGCCCTTAACAAATGCCTAACTAAAACACCAGTCACCCGGATACGTCTCACCTTAGAAAATGTCCGCTATGGATTAAAATGCTGTTTAGAAGTGTATCCCCCTAGCTCTACAACAGTTAAAAGCAGGTAATAAAAACAGCGTGGCCAGTGACGCACCGGTGTGGGTGTAACACACCCAACACACCCACACCGGAGACTGTATATAATACAGGTTAGACTTACTTTCCATATGTGTACATTGGTGGAAACTATCGTTGACCTTTAAAAGAAACGAGTGCACAAGTCCTACTCGTTGAGATTTGGATCGAATCTATGGAAGAAGGGCGCTTATGTCCTATCTATTCATTATTCTATTATTCTATTCCATAAGTATTTCAACCGAGCAAGGCTTGCTGAAGATGGCAAATTGCATATTAGACACACAGCATTTTAGGCTTGACAATGTCATACAATGACTTCCATCACCAGCAGCATTTTCCTTTTTACCCAAAAACGTCATATACGGTATACCCCGGTGTAATGTCAGGAAGGTATGAAGGTAGGAAAAAATGTATGCCGCCCAAGCCTAGGGGGCGGTGTTATTCCCATGGTTACGACCACGCCAGCTTTGTTACACCTTTTTGTTCGCTAGTACTACCGTCGTTGAATATGAGCGTGCCGTTATACTGTAGGTGTCCAAGAAGCTTGACCCTCTGTTTGACCCGGACATCAACATCAAACGCTGCCCGGACGAAGCTCCACACACCCACACACACCATCGGTGTCCCTTAGTCGTGAAGTTGAATTGCCTCGTAAAAGGCTCTTCGATGTCATGGGATGAACTTCAGTTCAGAGCAGAGTAGAAAGTTCACAAACTGGTTGGCGGAGAGTGGCAAGAACATAGGATTTTACACCTGTTTTCCTTACGGTAATCTTGAGTAACAGCGTCAAAAAGGCATAGATTGCTCATGTTGAAGATCTTATACGACATATTACATATTACCAGATTTACAAACGATAAAATAAAAAAATGATTTTGGGTTCACTGCCCCTTTAAAAGCCACTGGCCCTCCATCTATAGTGGGGTTTTTACAAATGAATTCCCTTGTCTCTCTCTATCCCTCTCTCTTTTTGTGTCCTGCCTTCCCCTCTCTCCATTCCATTCTTCCTCTCCCCGGGGACTCTGTAGTGCTGTGTCCTTCCGTCCTCCTCGTTGAATACACCACGCTCTACGTTTGCAGTTCACTGCAGCCTCTAATTGGGTGGATGTAATTTTTTTGTATTCATCTTTTCCATCGGCTTCCTTCATGTTGTGCTTCTGTCGTGCAGCCGGGAAGGAGGAGGACGGGACGGGCCAGAGAGGGGATGGGGATGGCCGAGCGTTGCATGTCAGAGTAAGACACCAACACTTTCTAGATCAACTCAACTCTTATCTTACCAAAACTCTTGCCAGTACTTTTGTTGGTTATTATAGCCTATGCCATTCACGATTTAAAACAAAAAGGCAGATAAGGCTTGAGTGCGTGTTTAGTTTTTAAAGCTGTACTGGAATGGTTCCATGTTGTGTTTGGTTTTATCCCCAGTGTAGGTTATTTTTAACCCCGCGCCTGCCCTTCTCTCTCCTCACAGCAGCAGCTGCAGTTCTCTGACACGCCCACAGGCCCGTTGCCACGGCACGGCAGCAGGGGCCCGGCTCCTCAGCGCCACCCCTCCGACCAATCGGAGACCTTCTCCACTCCCACGGCTGCGTTTCCTTGGGAGCGGGACGACTCGAAGCCCACCAGCCGGGGTCGCTGCCGGGCCCCGACTCCCCAGACGCCCTCCGCCGATTCCCCTGGCGGCAGCCAGCCGCAGCAGAGGGGCCACGGGAGGACGGAAGAGCCCAGCAGGGAGGCCGATGGTGAGTGTTGAACCCAGCAATGTTACCATGGCAACGGCTCTGCACTGTTTTGACGATGGCGGCTGAAGTCATTTTCATTGGTTTAAACCAGATTGTTTATTGTTTTGTGCCCTTGTGGTCATTCTAGTTTATACTTTCAGAGTTTTTGTTCTACAGGTTCTTCAAAATCACATATTATTAAATGCAGCAAGAATACACTGTGTTAACAGTGGCAAGTCAACTAGCCCTCGTCCATGATCCTATCCTGCCTGCCCTTCCTAGCACGCATCGTACTGAACTGCTCAAAGATAGATCCATCCCAATCATCTAATCCTGCTGGGTTTCTTCCTTTTCCCAGGAAGCTTTTGGTGTCAGTGTCTGTGCGCTGAAAGGAGGGGCTGCAGTCAGCTTATTCATATGTTGGTCTGTGAAGCCCTGTGTCATAAGGCTCTAAATAAATAAATAACTGCCCAACAGCGTATTAAAAGGCTTCCTCAGCCTTCTTTTAGATGATTTGTGTGTGTGAATACTTGGGTGATCAATGACCTCCTGCCTCATGGAGATAATTATATTTATATGGATTGACCCTGTTGTTAACGGACGGTTGTATTGCTGTTTTGTACTCGTATGTTATGTAACCCATGAACTGGAGTACACCAACACATTGTTCTTTCCATATTAGCCATCAAAGACACGTCACAATCCATCCATCTTTTTTACAACGTTTGGCCAATATGTTTTCCCCATTATCTTTCAGTAGGCACCAGTTTTTATATCTCTGAGCCATTTTTCTTACTGTTTTTGTTGGGGGTGGATTTTATTACATTGATCAACACCATGTCAAACAGATAAACAAAGACGGATGCAACTAAAACAGTTTTCGTAAACATGTGCAATTTGGATTTGATACACCATAGGGCTCCAAGTGAGCAGCCCAATGTACACCTCATTTGTAGGGCAGCGGACAAGCCAACTTAGATTATACATACAACTTAATTATCACATACATTACACATAATACATGTCAACTTTCTCCACGTTCTGTTTGAACTAGTGTGGGTAAAATCAGTTCATTTAACCAACATGGCAGCGATTCTGAAAGAGAAGAGCAGAAAAGCTGTTTGACGCCACGGTGTGTAGGGCATTTAATATGAACACCGCTCGTTACAAGGCTCATACACAACGGTACAACGGAACAACGGTACTAGCTTTAAAAAAAGTATCGCGGAATCGGCTTCAGTCGCATCCTTCGGGATCGCACGTCCCTCCTCCTTCCCAGAACGCTCAGCCCACAACAAACACACTTTTATAATCACAGTGTATTAATGTGAGCTGAAACAGGGGGTTCACTTACACCTTCAGCTCATGTGCGCTCCCAGCATGTGCGTCTGAGCTGCGAGGCCGGATCTGCTCCCTGGAGGCAGAGCTTCGCGCTGAGGCAGACAGGCTGAAGGCCAGCCAGGATCAGCTGGGGCGGAGGCAGAAGGAGCTAGTCGCCGCGGAGACCGACCTGCAGAAGAGCCGTGACCAGATCAGTCTGGCCCAGTCTCGCACACTGCAGGAGAGTGATCGGGTAACATAAGCAAAGATGCATACACTAACGCCTAACACTAACGTCTGCTCCCTCAAGATGGACTGGATGAACTTAGGTGTTTGTGTGTGTGTGTGTGTGTGTGTGTGTGTGTGTGTGTGTGTGTGTGTGTGTGTGTGTGTGTGTGTGTG
>JAOPJO010000002.1:5521530-5532189 GCA_027123675.1 Molva macrophthalma
CCCCCCCCCCCCCCCCCCCCCCCCCCCCCCCCCCCCCCCCCGGCACCGCCGGCCCGGCTATCGCGGTGGGGGAGGTGTGGCGCGGGGGCGGGTGCAGGTCGCCCTGGGAGACCAGGTACTGCAGCAGGTTGACCAGGGCAGCGCACGAGTCTGCACACGTGTGCACGTGCACCACGTTGTTGGAGCAGCGCAGCTCGAAGAGAGGCTGGGTCTGAGGGGGGGAGGGAGGGGGAGAGAGACAATGGGGGAGTTGGAAGGGCTTCAGGTGGGGCTGTGGGGGACACTCTGTCGTGCGGAGGCTCTCGCTCACCAGCTTGCCCGCGTCACTGCCCCTCCACGTGGTGATGGCCAGCTCGAGCAGGTCAATGTCCAGCACACACACGTAGTCTGAGGAGAGAGAGCGCAGACCGTGTCAACACACACACACGCACACACACACATCTTTAAATGACGAGTGGCTGATGAGAGTGCAGGTGATGACTGACACACACAGGATTGACTTCATTTATTGATAACTACACACACACACAGGTCTTGTGTCCTACCTCTCCTCAGGTCCACGGTGTCACTCTCACACTTGTCCGAGAGGTAGAGGGCCGAGTCATCCAGGATGAATCTAAACACAAGAGGACCGAGAGACGGGTGAGAACAGGTCTCCCGTCGTAGAGCCATACAAGGAGAGAGGGTGTCAGGACTCAGAGGCATCACTGTTTATGCTGATCAGAGATTGAGCATTGAGTATCTTATGATATCCACATTGTGAGTGAGTGTTCATTCATTTGACAACTTTTAAGTTAACGCTAAACTTGTGTCCTTGTAATAATTTTGTGAGCACAGCTCCGGACACGGAATCCATGATCCTTGCTTTTCTCCTGCTTCAAGTGAGCAGGTTGGTGAAAGACACTTTTGGCACAGCACCACCCACAGCAGTGGGTGGTGCTGCGCAGGTCCTACCTGAGGTGGAAGGTGGCGGTGTCTACGATGATGTTGCTGGACAGGGAGAAGGATTCTGCAGTGAAGATGACTCTCAGTGGCAGGTACAGAGGCCTGAGTGGAGATGCAAAGACAACAAAATGAGGATTATTTGGTCTAATGGTTGATAAAGGTCTTCTTTATATTAGGTTTTTGCTACCATCATAGTGTTTTGTATTGTATTAGACAGCCAGACACGGGAATACAATTAATGCATCCAGCAAAATCAAAACACTGCATTTTTAGTTGGTTGTTCTACACAAATCGCTTGACAGCAGTGTATTTTAACTATTTTGCAAAAATCGTTTTCACGTGGACATTTTGCTTTTTCAACATCTTTTCAATAGTGCAGACTCGGTCTCGCGATTCCATTTCCGGATTAGTGACGTGGAAGAATAAATGAGGCAGCTCTGCAAAGACTGGCACGGTGTCCCTGAGCCCAACGTGGATCTCTACAAACGTGCAGTACGAACACCTGTTCATTCAGCTTCAGTCGCTTCTTCCGGCCCTTTCCAGAACCGAGGGTTAGGGGGTGTCGTATAATGTGGGCCTGTGGAGACCTTTCAGACTGAATTCTAAGGGCTATACCAATAAATGGGACTTTCAAGAGTGTATCAAATGCCTCAGGTGTTGCTAGGGTTTTCTGCAATGGTCATATTTGTGCCGTTTGAATATGTGTGTGCGTGCGTGTGTGTGAGTGTTGGGTGTGTGTACAGACCTGTAGTCCACAGCGCAGGTCGCCAGCTGTGTGTGGAGGATGGTAATGACAGCGGGGGCCGTGTATCCCAGAATGGGGTCGTCAATGACGTCCAGAAAATCAACGAGCTGCAACAATGAAAGATTTCAAAAAACATGCACACATTAATAGGACTATGCTGTCGCCATTCTCCTTATGGTGAGATTGGGGTGGATCAGGTCCAACTATGTTGGCCATTTCTAAAGAAATGATCTGAACTATCTTGGGAAGAAACTGCAGTGCAGGATGAAGGAGCACCAGCCATGAGGAGTGAGTGACATCAGGACCAGTCTCCCTACCTGCTCGTACCAGCTGTGGCCACTCTGGGTCACGTAGTGGCGCATGGTGGCCCCCTGAAGTCGCACAGCAACCAGGAACTCCTGCGTCAACAGCATGAGAATGAATGGACTGGACTAGTAGAGGATGATCAAACACCACTTAATACAATTAAACACATTCAGCCAGTTTGTGTTCTGGTTGGATTCAGGTCATTTTGCCATCTCCATTAAAAAGGTAATATATAATACATGCTTTGCATCCTTCACTACTGTGTTTTTTGAAGGTTGAAGTTTGGAAGTTTCACCAGGGAAGACATTTTAGAATGATTGGTACTGGTAATGCTGATGATCGAGTTGTTGATGCCTGATAATTGGGAAAGACCCACCTTGACATTCCTCTTGGGGTCCAGGGTAATTTGGATAGCCGTTGACAGCATCTGGAGCCCGCTCTCCCTGCCACTCACGCTGCTCACCCCCACCTCCGTCTGGTAAATGGTTGGGTCCAGGTTCTTTGGAACAGTGAAGTTGGGCATTTCCAACCGCTCTGGGAGAGGGGACTCTTTCACCACAGCTGTTAGAGAAAATAATGAAGTACAAATTAATAATTTTCTGGTGGCGGCAATCTATATTGTTAAAATATTGTGATCAATAAAAAAAATGTATCTTCAGTGAAACATGTTTTGCTTAGTGGGGGGTCACATAAAACTGACCTTGATGATAAAGGTCCACTCTCTTGCTCTCCAAGCACAGGAAGTTGAGATTGGGGTTGTTCTGGTGCTGTGCAACGCTGAATATCTTCCCTCCTTCCAGGTCCAACACAAGCTCCCCATGATTATGGTCCTTTTAGCAGAGAGTATAAAAGGGCAAAATGAATAGACTAATCCTTTACTAAAGACTAAAATCCAAATAAACAAATTTTCTAATCCTCATCAAATCTAATCCTCATCAAAACCATTATATTCCCCAGTCACAGAATGTGATTCAGTTGGTTGGCTAACCTTCTTGTCCATCATGGCCTGGAGGCGGCCCTTGCCGATGACCACAGTGAGGGTGAGGAGGCTGAGGTTGTGGTTCGGGCGAGGCTGGGACGCTCTCCTCTCTGCTGATTCGTCAGCCGAGTAGAACTGAGGGTCCTCCTCTTCCGAATCAGAATCTATAAAACACATTTTAAGTATACATTTGTTTAAAAACTGGCTTGACATGTAAGTTACAAAACATTCCTACTTGATCCAATGGCAACATGGATGTGTATTCAATATAAAAAGGATAAGTCTTATTTTTTTGCTTTCTATAGGGCTTGTACATCAGAGTGCATCCAGGATTTTTTTGTTGGCGATACCCATTTTGTGATGACTCAAGAGTATAATGTAACCTAGGCTCAAAAACATTGTTTTGCCACGTCTCGCATAAGAAACATGAGTTTCCAACCCAGCAATGTCAGCCCATAATGACAAATAATTTAACGATTAATTGTTAAATAATGATCATCCAATACCATTACTACCAATTACATTCCTGTGCTCCTATACTAACAAAATGGCGGCGGCCATTGCGATGTGACGTCATGATGCACATATTGAACAAAAATCGGTCACACTCACCGAGCCTGAAGGCCGACTTGCACAGCTGGAACTCGTTGTCTTGGTGACGGCGGTTGAGGTGGGGGGTTTGGGCGGGTGGGTGTCTCGGGGGGGGTGGGGGGGGGGGGGGGGGTGGTGGAGGGGGCTCCCACATTAAGAGGTCATTGTTGATCCTGCGGGTTGATAAAGAATGATACAGAAAGGGAGAGAAAGAGACAGAAAATAAATCCATGAAGTGTTTTTGTCAGCCAAGCATAGAAGCACACCGTTTGGCCAGAACCTAGTGTGAACGAGGTGTGTGTCTGGGGCGCCACCTGTTGTAGATGCTCTGGAAGGCCTGCTTGCTGGGCAGGAGGATGTAGGCGAGCGGCAGGCTGATGTCCATGGCACACCGGCAGTGGGCCACACAGTGGGCCTGGAACTGAAGCATCTCCTCCGGGTCAGCGGGGATCACCATCTGCACCCGGGCCAGGGAGAGAGGGAGAGGGAGAGAGAGAGAGAGAGAGAGAGATAATGTAATGATTAAACAGAACACAACCTAAAATGACATGTGATGCGTGTTGTCCTTTTGCTTTGCTGCCTGGCGCGGCGCTCCTGGGAGCCTGGTGTGCGACCCTCCATTGTAGCTCTGCCGTGACCAAGAGGATCCGAAGCCACTGCAATCCTCAACACAGCACTGAGTCCTGACAGTGCAGTTTCAACTAAAACATATTTTATTGAATGGTTTCAGTCGAGCCATGTCAGTACTTAAAAGGGGGAAAAACAACGGCGTCAACTAAATCCCCTATTTGTGAAATGTAAGATGGGGGCGCTGCGCAGGAGCACCCAACTATCACATTGTCTGGGGAGAACCCTGGCCTCCGTGTGCCTGTGGGTGCGTTGGTACAGGACGGATGCTTTGGCCCGGGTGGCCTGCGTGTGGGTGAGTATCTCAGCGTGTCTGTGCACCCTGCGCGGCTCACCTCCTCCGTCTCGAACATGGTGCGGTTGGAGGAGAAGGGAGAGCTGGTCTTGTCGCCGATATCACAGGGGCTCTCGAAGGACATGGTGGCCAGGTCCCGGGCCAGACAGCCCAGCCCCCCGCCCAGCCCCGAGCCCAGGGCGTCCCCTCCACTCACACGCACCGATATCCTGACAGGGGAGGGACGAGCAAGGGACAGAGTGGGAGAGAGAGAGAGAGAGAGAGAGAGAGAGAGAGAGAGAGGGGATAGAGAGTGAGAAAGAGTGAGAGAGAGAGTGGGGGAGAGAGGGAGAGGGAGAGAGAGTGAGTGAGAGAGAGAAACTGGACCCCAACTTGGTTTTGGTTCGTGCACCAATTGAATGATAAGGGGTGATCAATTTGATAACATTTGGTGTTGAAGACTCTTTATTTACTATTTATACACAACCATATCCCATGCCAAAGAGCAATAAAAAAATAAATGTTAGTCAAAAAATAAATATATAATGACTTATTTTGACTTTGCTTGTCCAACGTCAAGATAAGCAGGTGGGAAATTGTGTGTGGAAAAGCGAAAGAGTTTTTGACTTGAACTGCAGGTGCCGTGTTTCAGTCTAGAGAATAATTCTCTGGGAGGAGCATATGGCTCTGTCCTATAGTGGCTCACCTGGGAAGAGATTCACAGTTCTTCTTCACCCTGATACAGGGAAAAGACTCTCCCTCCCACCCTTCATAGGACCCTGGGAGAGGAAGAAAAGAACATTCATTACAGAGATCTCACATGCAAACATAAAGGCTGTTGACTGGAGGCCAAGTAGGTAACTGACAGAGGACCCAATGTAAACCGAGCAATACAAATGTATGCTGGCAGTGGTTTCTTTGAGCCTGCTATCCTGTGCATTGGCAGGATAATACAGTGGTTATAGAGTCCTGACTCCCAATTCTGGGTTCAAGCCCTAATGCCCACCTGTTGGCACTCTGAAGTAAGATGCCAAACCCCTACCTGCGCCTAATGACGTATCCAAAATTCACTCAATCAAACATAAATGAATGCGTTTAGTAGTGCAGATGCCCTCCAGGCGTTAGCAGTGCAGTGTTCTCTGCTCCAGGACACCCCCGCGTCGCGCTGCTGACGCCACGAGCCGTCTAACCGGCCGCACAGCGCAGGGGCGTGGCGGTGCTCGGCCCTCACCTTGCAGGTCGCTGAAGGAGGCCTCCAGGAGCTGGGTGAGGCAGGGGGCCTCGGCGCGGGGCTGGCCCGGGGGCGGCGGCCGCCGCTCCCCCTGGAGGTCCGGGGCCTCCTGGTGCCTCAGCTCTAGCTCAGAGAGCTCCAGCACCAGGGTCTCCTTCCGCACCGCCTTCTGGGTGGGGGGGCGGCGGGCGGGCGGGGGCCGCAGGTCGGGCACGGGGAAGCGCAGGCGCAGGACGGCGTGCGGGGACGCCAGGGAGAAGGAGGAGTACAGCTCGCTGCTGAGGGCCTGCGGGGGGAGAGGGAGGTCTTTAGGGGTGGTGTTATTTAAGGCTTTAGGCCAAGGAGGTAGGGAGCTCTGCTCAAGCTGGTGATGGTTGAGTGCCTTGCACAAAGGCATCCCAACGTGCTGTTTACTATCTAGCTGTAAAACATTGTGCTTTTTCAAAATATCTTACCTGGCATGTCAGTGCATTATTGCATGCAAAAAAACTAATTTGCATGCACACACACGTTGACAAATGTGTGTGTGTGTGTGTGTGTCAGCACCTGTGTGTTTGCAGGCTGGGTGGTCTGTGTGGGACAGTGGCTGAAGGCCCTGCTCAGGTTCCCCAGGCGACTCAGGACGTCCAGGTCCAGCTCTGCGCTCAGCTCCGCCAGCTCCACCTTCACCACGCTGTCCCGGTGCACCACCCGCTGCCTGCCCTGAACACGCACACATGCACACGCACACACACACACACACACACACACACGCACACACACACACACTTAGAACAAAGCCATATGCTAACAAACAGCCTTTTCGAATATAACCACATCACATTGACAACATTGACCGCCAGATACTGGCGCTGCTGAGGGAGCGTGGGCAGACGCCACAGCTTGATACCAAACACAGAGAGATGTAGGAGCAGGGCATGGCAGAAAAGCAGATTTCTCAGGAAAGGGGACCTCATTTCTATTCTTCTGTGCCTTGTAGGAGAGCAGCAAGCTTCATGGGGTAACGCCTAGCTGCCTGAGTACTCACTGTATATTAGTCAGTTATAAGAGAAGGTGTAGCGACCGAGCACTCACTGTATATTATATATCAGTTATTTGACACCACGTGAAGCAATGGAGCTCTGTATATATTTCTGTTATTCCTTTGACACAATGTGAATCAATGGAGCTGTATATATTGTTTGCACATATGACTTACTAAAATATTTGCAGTGGAGCTCCTTATATGTGGTATTATTTAATAATTAACTGAACAAAGCGTGGGTGTGCCTCTTATGTAATGTAATATGCATAATAACAGCCTGTACAGTAGAGAGCGAGTGAGTGTGTGTTTAAGGATACCTTGCGCTGCTGTTTCTCCGTGAGGCCATAGTGCAACTGAGCACAGGGTCGGGACGCAGCACCCAGCGTGAACAGGCCTGCCTTCTGGAACTGGAGCAACTGCACACACACACGCACACGCACACGCACAAGAGAGCAGGACATACATTTATGTAATCTAATCGCTAACTCATTAAGTCTGGCCGGTGATAGAGACGGGCAGCTGGACAGCAGTGCTGATATTCAGGCTATATGAGCCGAGGAAAAGACACTGCATGTTATTCCTGTGTATTGGGTAACGGTGGGTCGGACAGGGAGAGGAACCGGGCGAGGTACCTGGCAGTACTGAGGCCCCCCGTCCCCCCAGAGACACTCCAGCAGCTCCAGCCGGCTGAACGACAGGTCAGAGGTCACCGATCGACTGTGGCGGCCGCCGCTCCGCGTCTCGCACGCCACCTGCACCGCCGCCCCCGTCAGCCTGGGACGGGGGGAGACCGGGAGCATCAGAGGTCAGCACAACGCAGTGCATTAACATCCTCAGCCCATTCACATATTCATTAAAAAGGTTTTACATGCAGAGGCGTATCGGACTGAGTGAAGGAGTAGGCGGGCCGGAGGGTGTTGGCGTGCGTGTGTTTGTGTGTGTGTTTGTGTGCGTGTGTTGGTGTGTGTGTGTTTGTGTTTGTGTCTGTGTGTTGGCGTGCGTGTGTTTGTGTGCGTGTGTTTGTGTGCATGTGTTTGTGTGTTGGTGTGTTTGTGTGTGTGTGTTGGTGTGTTTGTGTGCGTGTGTTTGTGTGTGTGTGTTGGCGTGCGTGTTTGTGTGCGTGTGTTTGTGTGTGTGTGCATGTGTTTGTGTGTTGGTGTGTTTGTGTTGGTGTGTTTGTGTGCGTGTGTTTGTGTGCGTGTGTGTGTGCCCCACCTGATGTTGGAGTGAGGGCAGGCCTTGGCGAAGCTGCTCCGGAGGTGGTGGAAGTCCCTCTCGCTGAACATGCTGTCCTTGAAGAAGGCCAACTCCCGGAAGAACACCTGCGCCAGCGAGGGGGCTCCGTTGGCCCCTGGGGGCGGGTCCTCCTGCAGCAGGGTCAGGGTGAGGCCCCCCAGTGACAGGCGCAGCAGGGCGTCTGGCTTCAGGGGTTCAGACTGGCCGCTGTGGGAGCGTCCTGGGGGCCGGGCAGAGGGCTCATCTCAGAAACCAAAGCTTTATTGATACAGCACATCTTTAACATATACACAAACACATACAGTAACAACATGACAGCGGTTGAGACAAATATACGCAAATGCATAAAACTATAATCTATAATATTAATATTAATATGAAATATGAAAGGGTGTGAGCTATATTTCCTTATAAAACTGGATTGTAATATGATAAACACTAAGCCCTAGAGAGCAGCTTGTGCTAATTATGTATGTGTGGCATGATTTGTCAATATTCATTAAATCAGTAGAAAATCAATAATGCAGAGGGTACCGTGAATAGCTACAAACCATTTTAAAAAGGAAAGGATGCCACAGCATTATTTATGTTCCGCTATGTGCATCTTGAGAACTGAGTGCATTACTGCATGCAACTAGTCCAGTCTATCTGATTAGCTTATCTCTGCTCTGATTTAGGGGCCCATGGCAGATTCAGGCCCCGCCAAAGGCCGGTGGTTACCTCTGGGGCGCGTGCTGGCCTGGGACAGGCTGGATATCGAGCCCGCTACAGGATAACGTCTGGGATAGTTCAACATGCCCTGGGTGGGAGGAAGCAGGATAATCAACATCAGCCTTCAAAATACTAATGGTTTTGATCTGCTGTTGTAGAGTCTTTAAATCAGACGGTAAACATTAGACCACTTCGCTCTTTGAAACACTGTTTCAAAAGTCTTCCATGTTTTAGCTTTAGCATGCCAATAATATCATGTCAATTCCAAAGGATGCTAGTTCAAATTATAATCTTGATATGCATATAACCCGTCACAGATGAACAGATAGTTAGGAGCAACAGATTCAGCTTCTATGCAGAGAGGCACCATGAGACAAGGAGTAAACCGCCAGGCAGGCAGGGGGCGTGTAGGCAGAGAGGTGCTCAGGTACCTGGGCAGGCTGTGAAAGGCTGTTCAGGCTGAGCGTGGAGGACTCCATGTCACTGTCGGACAGCTCGCTGCCGGAGCGCGCCGACGTGACGCTGACGCTCAGGGCCCCGGGCCCCATGGAGTAGAACATATCTGCGCACAGGACGGCAAGCAATTTAAAGCAAGGGGCGTCATAAGCAAATGTAGTCCTACACCTTGCATTTCTAATATAACACATGATTTGCGGCATTATCCAAAAGCTATGTGAACCGGTACACCACGGTCGCTCCGTCCCCGCCCACTCACGGAGATTGTGAAAACCACAAATCTGAAACCGGTAGGTGTGTGCGCATATCGAGAAGGGATCTCTTACAAACTGCACCTACACGTAAACAGGCTGAGATGGTTGTGAGCGTCCTTTTGTATAAACGGGTTCATTTTTTATCTAATAACAATCCTACATGCCAAAGTTAAAGTAAACAAAGTAAACAGGGCCAACGTATTCAGCTGCGACATCGAAACTACGTTTCCAATTCTAGATGTCCGACTATAAACCCCCCGCACCATCCCACCTCCGTTCTCCATCCCATAGAGGAAAGGGTCCATGTCGACCTCCTCGTCCCACTCCCGGTCCCGGTCCCTGGGGCTGGAGTCCAGCTGTTTGCTGAGGTCCTCCTCGATCAGACGCAGGTCCTCTGGGTCCAGGGGCTGACTGTGGACCCCGGCGCCCTTACTCTCCGGCTCTGGGAGGAGGAGAAGAAGGGGTATGGTTCTGTGAGAGTAACTACAGATTTTATGGGCCCTTGCAGAGCCCTACGGATTTCCTGACCTTTTGAAATATATTTTGCTTGGTGTGACAAAGAAGAAGCTTAAACATGCGGGAGAAAGGAAGACCAATGAGTCGCACAAAGCGCACCCGTGCAAATACTAACGAAAGAGGACGCACGGCACCACTGGACTCAGGAGAATATCCCTGATTTATGGGGTTATAGCGTTATCACAGGGAAAGCTCTATGAATTCTTCTTAACATTACACAAAGCAGAAAAAGGAGTATTAAAAGCCAGGCCTGCAATGTAGGTGAACCTGTTATCCCTTTACAAAGTTCAATCCAGTAGTAAATTGTCACTGTGTATATTTAAGCACATTTGGATGCATTCAATTGTATGGATGTATGCAAATGAAACACTGCTAGCTTGTGCTCCCGACTAGTTGGGAGGGAGAGGTGTCAAAGCCAACCATTATTCTCTCTGGTCAATTATTAAACAGGTATGCTCGTGGATGGGCGTCAGTGTTTGTGTACTTTTTTTTGTTTACTTTGTAGCTATCGTGTACATAACTCCTCACCATAAAACTTCCAAAAGGGCCTGCTTCAGCCTCCATCGCATTAGGATAACGATAAATCCCATTGAAAGGGGTGACATTACTGATGGAGGCTACCCTAACCACCATGGTTGGCTTTACACTCTTGCTGGGGGCTAGCATAACCACCATGGTTGGCTCTTTACTCTTGCTGGGGGCTAGCATAACCACCATGGTTGGCTCTTTACTCTTGCTGGGGGCTAGCATAACCACCATGGTTG
>JAOPJO010000002.1:5543763-5556817 GCA_027123675.1 Molva macrophthalma
CACACACACACACACGCACACACACACACACACACACACACACACACACACGCACACACACACACACACACACACACGCACACACGCACACACGCTGGTTGCTTGGAAACTAGAAAGGATAACTGCTTACATAGCTTGCAGTGCTAAGGGGGGAGAAAGGTGGGTGTGGTTAAAGACGCCTCGCAGCCCTCCCGCCCCTAGAGTCGGGCCGACATGTTGGAGAAGAGCCCACTCCGTCTCGCCACAGACACTCACAGGCTCAAGGTGAAAAGCACACGCACACAGACTCCTGACTGACACAACAGGGGAAACATGTTGGGAGGCTCTTGGCGACCTTTGGAGAGAAACCCAAACAGCCCCGAGCGGGAGAAGGTCGAAACGTGAAGTCACGAGGCGATTCGGCTCCCACCAGTCCCAAAGCTTTCCCCCACTTTGGCCTTTCACTGTTGAAGAACAGATTCTCTAGCCAACACCCGCGCACCACTTTTGTTTGTAGCATTAGCAGCAGCTCCTGCATTAAATAGGAAGCTTCGGCTACTAAGCTCTAATGTTTCGTTTTGGACCCAAGCCTTTAGGTTACATTACGGACAGTGGGCAATTGTGATGGAAATGCTTGTCTACAACGGCCTAGCGATCTCTAGTGGATGTGCAACCAATATTGGGTGGATATATAGGCCCCAGGCCCAGAGGTCTGCGCATGTTTGGTTTCATTTGATGGCGCTTCAGGCAAGACTGTTTCTCAGTTTCACAGTTTCCGTATAGAATTATTTTCCAATATTCTTCTTTGGTTTTGATATTTGCCACAAATGCTCTCTCATGCCTTTTCGTTCAGAGAGTTGCAGTGTCGTTTGTTATAAGCCACAGATCCCCAACTGAAAGATCAATTTGCAGAATTCCTTTTGGCTCTTCGTCACATTTTTTTGTTTCGATCCTGACACATGTCCCTCCTCCACCTCTCAACCCAAGGGCCTTTCCTGTGATGGTTTCATCTCTTCCAAGTCTTCTGGTCACTTTATGATCGGGTGAGTCAGTGCTCACAGTGACTTGGCCAAGTAATCGTGACTGTGCCTGCCTTAGGTTGTCCCGGGATTTCAAGGTGGGATCTTACCCGTCATAGGCTAACCAGCCTTCCATACTGGCCTGTTGCAGGATGCCGATTGGGCAAAGATGCCACGAGGGGAGGGGAAACAATAAGTCAGTGGCTGTCGCTCACCAGTAGAAGTTTAGTTTGATTGGTCCAAACTGTAGTCAATTCTGACACATGAGCTGGTATGCCTCCTCTCCAATAATAAACCTTCTTTGTACTTACAGAGCTCCGCAAGGGATGGTTTTCGAGTGAACCCGCATACACCACTCATCTGTGGTGAGGATTGATAACGTTAACATATTCTGAAGTTAATTTCAAAGATTGAAGCTAAACTTTATTTGTGGCGGGATAAGCGCTTTTTCAGAAGATCTGGTAGGTACACAAGCCCTGGGATGCTGGGAACCGCTTCACATCGCTACTTTAAAGTAATACATTAAATTAAATGGAAAGAATAGGAAATGAACAGCCTGCAGAGAGCTTGAGAAAGAGCTGCTGCATAGTGAACTTCCTGTTTGAGCACAATATTATGGCGGCATGTTAGCAAACAGGAAAGGTTTGAAAAAATGAGGTGAACAAGGTTGGTGATCAACGGGACTGAATTCCAGCCACAGGTGCATGCCTGCCTCCCCACGCACGCAAAAACCCCTTTGCTAAGGAATAAGAAACGTTAAATGGGATGCCGAATGGCTCATCCACAGGGTCCTCCCCGTCTCCTACGTATACGAAGAGTTCATGGTTAGGACTGGGTCTCTTATCACGACCCACATCTCCAGCTCCAACCAAACTCATCATTTAGACATACCCTTAACATACATGCCCCACGCCCTGTCCCAAAAACTGTGTGCGGTCTGACTGACCTGATGTAGGAGGCCTGGTCCTTGAAGTTGTTGCTCAGAGGGTTCCTCTCCAGCCACAGCTCGCCCAGCTTCAGCCCTTTGATCTTGTCCAGCTCTCTGTCCGACTTCAGCTGAAGACAACCAATTGATTCCATTAGACAACGTACATGCTTCACTGGGAAATGCTCCAAGGGGATGTAGTTTAAAATGCTTTGTTAAATTGGTGTATGCTTGAAAAAAGTAATGCAGTTTTTCCAGGGGGTTTTTTTCAGCCCAAGTCGAATGTGTCATTCAATCCCACCTCGTTGTTGGACAGATTGAGGGTCTTCAGGTTGGGCACCTTGCCAATCAGGTTGGTCAACTCGTCAAGCTTCTGGATGCGGTTGTTGCTCAGGTTTAAGGACACCAACTAACAAACGAGAGAGGTGATCACGTTAGACATTTCTGGATGCGGGAGGCCTTTTTTCTATCAATGATTAACAAAAGATAACAAGAATGGTCCTTGCATTGACCCTAACCTCTGGAATGTTCTCTTCAATAATCTTGAGGACAGCTTCCATATTCGTCTTCCTGTTCAGGATGACTTCAATGTTCTGGGAGACCAGCTCTGAGATACATAATGACAGCGTAGGATTAGCAGGAATCACGATGATTTGCAGCATCTTAGCAACAGTGTTGGAATGGAAATTACTCTCAATCTTCATGTCATGTGTGGCAAAGGATGTGGAAAATAATGCATGGGTGTTCAACTGCTTTGGCTCTGCGACCGCACAGTGCCTGCTCACCTGGGTCTGTCCGGAGGTTGTTCAAGTCCAGTGCTTGCTGGGAGCCGTCAAAACGCTTTGCCATGCATTGCTTGGGACAATTTTAACACACGTTAGACATAATATTACCAATCGGTTAAATCAACGGCGTATTAAATTAGAAATAGAAGATCATTGCATCACATCTGTTAGGGTGCCTCACCTTGAGGTGTTCCAAGTGTTCAGGTTTCAGGTCTGACTGCAGGAAGGATGGGGGGGCGCTGGCGTTCATATGGACCTCCACCTGAGGGCGAACACAAGGGGAAGACCTTCACAAGTTAGGTCGCCCGCTCCACTTTGACACACGGAACTGGCCGCACATTAGCTGTATATTATGTGATGCATAGGTCAGCTCCGAACCCAATTAAAACAATCCAGTCACGACCGGATCCTAAAGTAGTTGCTCGGCTTATTAAAAACACAGAGCAGACAGCTGGTACTAGTCTCCGTCCCTGCATCACTTCAGCCTACCTTATAGCCGTCCGTGTCTGTGATCTTGTGGGAACATTTGTGTAGGGCGGTAGCCGTAGCGACGTCATCCACGTAAAAATGGGCCCTGTAGTTGTCAACATTGTACTGCAGGAAAACAACAAAATGTCAGAACAGAAGAAATAGTTTGTTATTATTATTATCCACGTGGGATCAGCTTTTTTCCATTTTGGGATAAAAAAAAGATTTAAAAAAAAATCACCCAGTGATTCCCCTATAATTGTACAAAAAATATGATTGTCAACCTAGTAATCTACGCCATTTTATCAGTTACTGGAATAAGAGATAAGAGAAATTTAGAGAAAACAGGAGTGAAACCCGACGTCTTTGCCAGTCTCTGCCAAACAGGTTGGGAACACTCAGCTCCTAACGCAGGTAGCATTCTTTTCGTGGTCCCGGCGGCGAGGTGTGTGTGGCCGTGTAGAGCGGCGTTACACTACAGGCGTCCAAGAAGCTTGACCCGCTCTCGGACGCACACAACAAAATCACCGGCTGCCAAGAACGAGCTCCACACACCCGCCGCGGCGTTACTAACGCCCGGGTGTAGTTTAAGCTTTTCTGACACTTATGGCATTTTTCCATGGGTACCTTCGGCCGTACCGGACCGTGCCGATTTGCGTCCCCGCGACCGGTTTAAACGTGCCGCGCTGTGCCCTACCAGGCCCGAGATGGACCCTGGCCGAGCCCAGGCCAGAGCGAGCAGCCCCGCCCCCACAAGTCCAGCCGTGCCGGGCCAGCGTAGCATCGTGGAGAAACGGCACTACAGTATGATGCCAAGGCGTGTGGCGCGTTTCATATACAACACCGCTCATTAGCACGCCCACACACAGCGACGGTTCTGAAAAAGTATCACAAAGCGGCCATGGGTCGTAACCATGTGGATAACACAACCCCTCCTTCCTAGAACCCTCAGCCCAAAAACAATATTTTTAAATCTCAGTGTTCGAATTCCAGCTGGGACACGGGGTCACCTACACTGACATGCCCAAAAAAATTCATTCAGAAATCAGTAACCATGTGCGTTTGGGGGCTTCTGAGCGGCGCTGTTCCGAAACCTCTGTGTCGTCACCTGGGAAACGCTTGATGCGATGCGAATGCCACAGAGTCCCTCTGCTTGTGATCACTTTGTTTTAAGTCTTGAATATACTGAGGGAACCAAATTCGAAAGCAAATATTGAAGAGAACGACAGATTCCCTCACAGAGATAATAATGTTTCTGCGCTTTGTGCGCGTGAAACCCCACACGGCCTGCCGCTCCATCCCAGGGGAAACGCCGACGGACAAACCTTCAAAACTACAATATTCAAGTGCAGCCACTCACATGTACGGCGTTGAAGGGCACGGAGCAGATGTTCTGGAGCGCCGTCAGCAGCCATTTCTTGTCGTACTTTCTTCCGTGTGGTATCTGCATAACCAGAAACAAAGTCTCAGCACCCTTTTCGCACTTGATCCCCACCTGGTTTATGGCCACCTGGCCCATTAGCACTTACCGTGATTTTGTACCAGCCGGTCCGGTTCTTCCCCCCTCCTCCTCCTCCTCCTCCACCGGAGTTTCCTCCTCCTCCTCCTCCTCCTCCTCTGTCTCCTTTATAGCCACCTCCTCCTCCCCTGCCTCCTCGACGGTCTCTGTCAAAGCGGCCGTCTCCTCTGCGATAGGGCCTGCTGTAGGGCTTGCTGAGGGGGGAGCAGACAGTGGTCAAACATTCACACAGGACTTCAGACATTTGGCTTGCCAAAAGCCAGAGCTTCCCTTGGATTTTGATATTCATTCGTTTGATTATAATGACACACTTACAATCTGCGCTGTGAGGTGCTGTCCTGCGAGTTGTCGCTCATGGTTACATCCCCGTCCATGTCGTCAAGTCTGGATCGTGGTCCGGGGCCCCCGAAGTTACCTTGTTGACCGCCCCTTTGTCTGTCCCTGCGGGGCCCATCACCATAGGACCGGGCCCTGTGGGACCCCCGGCCTTTGCGACCACGGTACGGGGCACCAGCCCTGTCATCATGCTCTGGGAGGGGCAATGAGAGCTTAGGTTATTGTTCTACAGCAATAGAACATATACTGTTCTAATATCAGACGAAAATATTTGCTAATGAAATAACAAAACATTATATGTTAACATTATATCATTATAAAAGAAACAACAATACATCAATCTTTTTGCGCACAAATAAACATTATTTACAAGGTTTTATCCTACTGTTGTATTGAAGGACATTGCTAAGAGGGTTAAACATATTCCTCAATG
Source organism: Molva macrophthalma (assembly GCA_027123675.1). Taxonomy (NCBI): domain Eukaryota; kingdom Metazoa; phylum Chordata; class Actinopteri; order Gadiformes; family Lotidae; genus Molva; species Molva macrophthalma. The sequence continues at coordinate 5,549,228 of JAOPJO010000002.1, forward strand.
GCAAAACTGGAGTCCAAGATATAATTGTACCTCCTACGATTGTACAACCATTGCTGCTGACCTCTCTCCTCACGGAAAAGGAATCAGGATCTAAAGAGAAAGGGATTCAAACAAGCGTTGGTCTACATTAGAGTAACTTACCATTGTAGTAGTGGCCGCCTTCCGCCATATTCACAGTATAACTACTGAATTCACGGACACGTACAGAATTAAATGCAAAGGACTATCGTGATTATATTACACTTGTACGAAAGACTTCAGAGGCTCATAATCGCGATATTTATAAAGATCACAGCGTTATATCCTTCAGATTAGGCACCGAGCTAGAAGCTACGAAAACACACTGCGTGTTGCAGTGAGCGCTCAGGACTACAACTCTAATGACACTCAACCGCTTCCGGTGCACCGCGCACGGAAGAGGAGCGCGTGGTAAACAACTATTTTTGGCCCTGTATTAGTTGTTAATCAAACATTTAACAACAAATTCAGTTCACTTTATTGCTACGCGACGGCGTAATATGTAATTGCCATGCTTTCATTATTGTGACAAACAACAAAGGCCTTGAACAACAGCCCTAGCCAACAGCGCTCCCTGTTGGGTTTCCCGATAGCCCTCTAAATTATGTTCAAGCATCTTGTCGAATACACTCTCATAACCATGCAACATAACTCAAGTAGAAGTGTGCTCATATAGCCTAGGCGTTACTATAAATGGTGTTGACCCTTTCACTGGCCATGCTTTTGAGGACTACATTTCACCTACCTTCGTCCAAAACACGTGCGACCACAGCAAAGTTATGATAGCCACGTTGAGAAAAAGCCATGGCTTCTAAAAACTAAGGTACATTTGTTGCTTTATCAACTACCCCATACAAAAAAAATGTAATTGAAAGCTTAAGTTAGTTTATGAAGGATTAAACACTATTAAACTGACAACTAAGTTAATGCTACAACTTTATCAGGTGCATCGATCTTACTGTACCATAATTCGTTTCGTTTCTAAAAGCTTATACCCTATACAACACCAGTATGCTTCTATTTTGTCTGTATGAATATTCTATAATGTCAGAACGTGATAGAACAATATATCACAGGCACAGCTAGACATTTAGAATCTAAAATGAAAATGACGAGCGTGCCTGGAACGGATAGGGGCGCCGTCGGGAATCTGTCTCTGGACGCAAGACGCGCGCCACCTGATGTATTATTATATAAACTGCATGGTATAGGATTTTAATTAATGTCAATAATAACTTATGCAAAACTATTGAACAATTATTGCAGCACCCCAAATATCAAGCAGATGTAATTTTATGTGTGTGTGTGTGTGTGTGTGTGTGTGTGTGTGTGTGTGTGTGTGTGTGCCTGCGTGAGTGTGAGATAAGGATGACAACCCTGTTGTAAAAAACAAGTTATTTTTGTCATGAAAGAAAACAAAAATATTGTCTCTTTAATATGTACATTGTTTTGTGTCAAGGAGAACATGCATAATCATAATAATAATGAAATATCCAGCCCTGTCTCCACCCAGTCTGTTCTGGTACACTTGGAGCCACTTGTTGTGGTGTGTTGAAGTGTGTTCAATTGTTGCTTTGTTGAAGTGCCTTCCAGCGGCAAACAATATATTTTATTGACACCCCCAGCGTCCCCTGGCGCCCCGCTCTGTGGGTCTACGGCTGCTGGGAGGCGAGCGTGATGGCCTGGTGCAGCGAGGAGGTGAGGGAGGCCAGCCCGATGAGGTACCCGTCCTCCCGGTTTCCCTCGGCCCACTGGACGTTGTGCCGGATCCTGGTGCTGTCAGGGGAAGGGGTGGTCTTCCCGAAGTCGATCATCCAAACGTTGGCCTTGCCACTGTGGTCGTGGACAAAGAGAAGCGAGCTGCCAATCACCTGGTTGGAAAAGTGAAACACTCTTGTTGATTAAGAGTAGTAAATGAACAGACTTTTTTTTTCACTGACAAAAAAAGTATTAGTCAGCAGAGAGCATCATGTTTACATCATACAAAGTAGTGTGTTGGCCTGTGGCAGGCTTTTAATGAGTTATGCACACATATTACTGTTAACACCATCATTATTATTAATATTATTGATATTATTGTTAGGCTATTCATTCATAACTGGTAGAAATTATTGTACGTATTGCATTATTGGTTAAGCATGCAGATAAGTTATTGTTTTATCAGCTATAAATTAAGTAGCAAAGATACGATTTGGATGTAAAATACGCCTTTTTTTAATTATCAGAATTATCATACTTTTTTAGAATCAAACTTGAACAATCTTAAAAGGAGAACATCTTTCATGGTGTCTTTATTCTCTATTAATTTGATGGTAATATATGAATGCTCTTCTATCTTTATTCATTTGGTGGTGATATATGAATGCTCTTTATGCAAAGAAAAAAACAGAAAAGTTTCTCCTGATCCACTTTCTCCTCCACCTACCTCGTGGGAGCTGAAAAAGGGAGATCTCTCCAGGGCATCTCCTAAAGCCTGCAGTCTGCAGTGGTAGGCGCTCTGTCCGGAGGGATGGGATAATGTATGGGAAGAAGGAAAAACAATGGTGGTGACAGGCAAGTTGGGAAAACTAGCATCATAAGTGCTGTTGATTTTTAACTGCGTTTGAGAAGTATTAAGGAAGTTTGTTGAAGTTCACTTCTCCAGCACATCTCAGAAGGACTATAGAATATGTCACGTAATATACATTATATTTCAGGATTGTTCCAAAAACCTTTCCCCGAAACGCTTTAAATAACCTGTACATTTTCTTACTGGTTATCTGGATTCCCAATTCATTCTCAATGAATATGCAAATCAACATACAACCTTGCCTGCATCCACGACGTACAACTGCTGTAATACTGCATAACATCTGAGAGGTTCAACATGCTCCCATGATACAATTATTTTTGGTTGCCTTATTTTCCAAAATCAATTAAATAATGAATATTTTCAGTTAATTTAGAACAAGCCTCCCTGTTTTTGTCTTTGACGGCAGGGGGGAAAGGCAGCAGCCAAAGCAAAACCCTTATTCAACATCATCCTCCTTAATAGATCTCACGCTGAGTGTAGAGAGAGCGCAAACTGACCAGGATGTCTAAGCGGCTCTTCGTGAAGTAAAGGAGCACCTCAGTGACTTGCGCTAAACTCAGCATTTTCCGAAAGTCCCGCTGAACACTGCCGTCCTCCATCTGACACGGAGAGGAGGACACACTCAACACAGTCAGGGCACCAATGACCTTCTGACAGAGAGACACATTTAAACAGCCTTTTAAATCCATTTGATCCGTTTTGAACAATGGATCAAATGGATTTGGAAAATCCTTGGGTTGATAGAAATCAAATGTGTGGATGGATCTTATTCTATGAACACTCAGTAGAGCATCTTAGAACCCTTTGAACAAAGCATAGCCTGGTGGTATGGTGTTGTGATGTGCTACCATGATGCCCTCTATGCGGAACCCCAGCGCTGACGTGGAGCTGGTGGTATCCCTCCACTGCAGGTAGCGCAGCTTGGTCACGGCCCTTTGCTCGTGCTCCTCCGCCGAGGGGGCGCCGGGGTCCACCTTCAGCATCTTGTGGTACATATCACTCCGCAGGGTGGGCTCTTTGTGACATTTCACTATCTCATCCTCCTGGTAGGTTCTGTGAACACAACCCCAAACCAAGCCCGCCCATCGCACAAGCATTTATTTATTCAATGGGTGCACTTTTAAAATAAACAGCAAATGGGAAATTAGAAGCTTTTTATTCGAGGGGAGGGGCTAAATGTATATCTGAAAGTCCAGTCTATCCTATGAAGTAACATTTTCCCCTTTGTGACGACCCCAACCGCTCCTGCCTTGTTTGACTGTTGTGTTTACCTTGTGTTTCTGTTGTATGTGGTCGTAAGCTTAACAACTTAAGGCCTCTGGCAATTCTCCTTTCCACGTTCATGTTTATGTACCAGGGCACGGGTAGTAGACTTACCATCACTAGTTGAGTCTACTACCCGGGCCCTGGTACCTAAGACTGTGAGTCTCTGTCCTTCAATGATGCCTCTGGGAATAGGGTCTATTCAGACATTCACCATTTACTTATTACTTTACTCCAAATAACGTTTTCGTTATTATAATCCAATCTCCTGCCTGCCTGAATATATAAAGTGTGCTAAATTAAAATTTATTTTGAGAATGCTAATTTAGTTATTATCTGTTGTGTAGCTGCTCATGCAGCCTTCACAAAACATCATGGGTAATGAGTTCATGGTTGTTCGTTACAATGCGGCTGGTTACTGGACTTTATTACTGCCCTGAAACGTGCACAGTTTGTGATTGCAGAGTAGAGTATATCCCCTTCAACTCCAGTGCTCCTCCATGCTAACCCTACCTGACACCCATCTTGCAGTCCATGATGGTGGGCTTCGTGAGGCCACCCAGCAGGTCCTCCAGGCGGGTGAAGCGCTCCTCTCCCCGGGTTAGCAGGCCATGGTACTGGGGGACGAAGGGCCGCAGCGGGTCCCTCATGAGGAGGTCCAGACACGTGGCCTCCGTCTCGCTGAACAGCTTCAGCACCTCCCCTCCATCACTCAGCTGGAAGTTGCCTATGGCAACAGAGAGCGACGGGGAGAGAGAGAAGGTATCACATTTTGAGTATATGTGTGGATGTGTGGGTGAGTTTGGGATTGCGTGCATGTGTGTGTGTGTGTGTGTGTGTGTGTGTGTGTGTGTATGTGTGTGCGTGTGTGTGTGTGTGTGTGTGTTTTACAGTATTAACAATCATGCCTTGATGCCCAGCAAGCTGGACCCAAGATGGGGAGGTGCTTCTTCTCCCCAGGGACCAGTGCATTATAGTCTTTAGGGTTTTCCATGAAAAGCACTGTTGGGGAACACAACATATTACATAGAGTCTCAATGTTCCTTTCCTGGTTAAATGAAGGTTACCTGAATATGTTTCTTCTGCTGAAACAGAGAGGATTATTGTGCCCATAGGACCATTGCTAAAACCAGAGTAGCTAAGAGCGTTGAAGTAACCTAAGCCAAGCCCATGTGTTGTTTAACAGGGGTCTATGTCTAAAGTGCACTATAACCTAAAAAGCAGGAGTTGGAACATGCAAAATCCATTCAAATCAGACCGTATAATGGCCTTCATTCAAGCCAATGCAAATCGCCTGGACCACAGGCTTGGTAAACAAAACTTTTCCATGGGAAGCGAAATAAAGCGGTAGTAACCAACCTTTCTGAATGTCTTCTGCCTGTATTCCGTTTCCTCTCCTTCGCTGAAAACCTCCTCGCTGTTGGCTGAGTAGAGGCTGAAGGAGGAGGAAGAGGAGTCAGAGGAGGAGTGGTGCAGAAGTTTGGAAAGGATGGGATGTGGTTGACAAACATCGCCATAAACCCCCTCTTGCAAGGTCCTTCTATCAGTCCTTTTCCCCCTCCTGCAAATTAAGCCCTCCTCCCCTTCCACCTCGGAAAATATGTGGTTTGTGTCTCCTTCCTCGTTTTCTTTTACTCTCTCATCACTCACACCTTTCTCCGTGTCTCTCCTGCTCTGAGCTCCCTCGCACCCCCCACGCGCCCCTGTCACTTTCGGCCTTCTTTGGCCGATCCATCGCTCTCTCCTCTCCCATCCGTCCAAGTTCATCCCGCCGTCACATTCTTCTGTACTCTTGATGCCAACCCCCGAGTTCCGTCTCAGCCTCGCTCTCCTCTCCTCCCTGGAGCACCCCGTCGGTGTCTTCCACGCGTCCAGGCGAAAGGCGAACGGCGTCTCAAGATGTAGCGCGTCTTCGGCGATCTGCTTACTGCTGTCATTCAACGTAATGTTGGGCGTCTTGTCATTGAGGTGTGGGAGAGAGTGACGTTGCCCACCAGACTCGACAGTCTCGTGGTCACTTTCAATCTCTGGGTCACTCTCTCTCTCGTTGCCGAGGCCACCGATGGGCTGACTGTATGGGGGGAAGCTTTTAGTTGAGCGGAGTTTAGGCCTTCTATCAAAAGTTCCCTGCATGGCCTGACCCCTGAGTGACAGGCACTGCTGCGTCTCGTCCGATAAGTCGGTAGACACGTCATCGTCCTCCTCTGCAGGGTTCTGCTCATTAAGTCCGTTGTCCGCGTCGTTTGTCATTTCGCGTCTGTTATTTGCCTCTTTATCCTCATCCGTGGGTTCTTTGCTTGTGTCAGTCGCGTTGACATTGTTTTTTGTTTGTAGGCCTACTGCTGTTAAGGGCCGGCAAGAAGTCCATTCCATGTATTCCCTTTTAAGTCACATGCAGTAAACTTCAACAAGAGACGTTGCTGCAAAACACAGAAACATAGGCCTGCTTAAAAATGTCCATGAGCATTATTAGACAAAAACACAGATCGATCCAAATAACAGAGCACAAAATAAAAAATAAAAAATGTTTTGTACAAAACAATGGAGGAACTTTTAAAAAGATAATACGTACCTCGTCTTTCTTCCTCCCAGGTTTCTCTCAGAAGGCCTACTATGGCAGTCCAACTCTAATTTCCTTTCGCTCTTTATCTCATCATCTATTATTTTGCATACGGTGACGCAACACTGTTCCTAACGCTGATGCAGGAACAGAACTGTCATAAAGGCCAACTCTAGTGACACACTCACAGATATTATTCAAAACAGTCTGCAAAACGTGTTAAAACTAGAAAAGAGCATCGATGATGAATGGAAATATTCTTGAAAAGAAGATGTAGCCCCTGCATTTCTGTCCAAAAGGTGCTAAAACTGTATTTCTGGATAATAAGTGAAAATAATACAATGGCCAGTGTAAGATTTGTTTAATATGATCAGGGTAAACAACAAGGGAGTAATGTGATGTGCCTTTGAATTAATGTTTCACTGCTTTACATTCTGAATATTCTTACAAATCTTTTATTTGAACTTGTGCAGAGCTGTTAAAAGAAAATCTGAGTAATCACAACATTAGATAAGTTGGCCAAGTTAAACCATGTTTCCTACAGCCATAAGTGCAGCGTTTTCACTTCCAGGTCAGAATGAAAAACAATGAAAAAAATCGACTTGGGATAACACATCAGGATTGATCAGGATCAGCATCATCTATAACACATGCTTAACCTTGGACATCAACCCCATATCTAATATTTGTAAGTCACAACCACAAACACATGTGTACATATCATGTCGTACTGGATTTCTGCTGTGGCTGATTCAGTTTTAATGTGGGCTGCTTCCAGTGACCACAAGTGCGTTCCGCTGTGTAACATCATGCGTATGGCTTTCCTCCCCATCCGGATGTGTGGCTCTTATTTGTAGTGGATCTCCCAGACGGTTTGTTTCTGTTATAAGACACCACACATCAACTTAAGACAGTAGGGAGTCTGCGGTGGTGAACACATGACAAAGTGTGTCTGTGTGTGTGGGTGAATGTTTGTGGGTGAATGTGTGTGCGTACCTGCAGTGCATCTGTCCTCTGAAGTGTTCATATTCTCTGGCATCACTCTATTTTCTCTATACAGTCAGACAAAATAAAAGAGTAAGCGTTTAAAGCGTGTGTGTGTTTAAACACACACACACACACACACACACACACACACACACACACACACACACACACACACACACACACACACACA
>JAOPJO010000002.1:5570864-5586463 GCA_027123675.1 Molva macrophthalma
CACACACACACACACACACACACACACACACACACACACACACACACACACACACACACACACACACACACAAGTGCCACTCATACAGTAGTTATAACAACAATGAAATGGCTTCGACCTAGTCCTATATAGAGCTGACAGAATTGTCTTTGAATTGGAAAAAATTATAATTATTATAATCTAGTTCAATAAAGCTACGCTCCACCATGTTTACATCAGGACTGAAAAGCTAACACCAGCTTGCCTTTGAAATATGACCACGTATGTATCTGGAATTCTTAACACTCAATCTAAAATAGCACCTACTCGATGATAGATTAGTTCATAGAAACGTATATTAGAAAGACATTTACCTTATTATTTGCTCAGTACTCCACCGTTTTTCATGTTTTATTCAGCTACCTGCAGTAGCAACTGTTTTCAGGGTAAAATGAAACTTATTCTATGGTAGTTGTTCCTCAGTGCTAATGAGTGCTACGCACCACAGAGCCGCCCGCTGGTAGTGAGTGGCAATATACCGGAAGCAAGGGTTGCACGTTTGTTGACTGTTTTGGTGATTTAAACACAGTTGTTTTTAAACCATGTTGTTGTCTATTTACAGTTATTGACATTTTTGTTCAATGGTTTTGTAATAGTATTGAATGCAGCCGACATTTAATTATGCAAATGTTACATATTTAAATGTGTATCATATGTCATAGGTATTACGAAGCTGAAGTTAGCTCCCGATTCTCAGCTCCCCAGGCGCAGCTAGTGATGTGCGACCAGGGAACGAGTCGATTTTTTTTAACATAGTTTTTTAATGACAAACTGGTTACCACTGGTACTGTGACATGTTTATTTATTAAATAAAAACAATGTATTTGTATTCTGTAATCTGTTCTGTGTTGTGCCATATATCCCCCAGTATAGGATTCAGTCTGGCCCGAATGCACTAATGGTCTAATAGACAGCTGAAAAGCCAGAGAAGCCAGCTCCTTATTCACATTCTAAAACTTAACGGCTGACGCCTGGGTCTCAATGGAAAGTTCACAGCATGAATTAGAGTGTGTATTATGGGAGAAACGTACATGGCTGAAATCAGTGTGGAAAAAAGCAGAGTCAACGAAGGACCACATTCCGGGGGAAACCCAAGTGGCACTCTTTACACCTCCTGACAGCCCTCTGAAATTCTTCTCATGTTTAAATTAGCTGGTTCCAAGTTGACCTTTGACACCTAACGTTGTGACTGCTGAAGCTGCAATCGCTCTATATCCAGCTGACCTCTCTTCTTTTTCTCAATTTACTTATATGTTAAGGCTAACTAATCAATGTCACAGTCAAAGTTAAACATTGCCTGCCGTATGAATGTATTTAACATATGCTTAAAGGAAGCTATATCTGGCCCGTATAAAGGAAGTAAGTGTGGAAAAAGCACAGCCAACGAAGGCCTACATTCCAAGGGACATTCACGTGTCAATCATTTACACCTTTTATATCAGTTGAATTAATAAGGTGACGTGTGGATTTCAATTAAAGTACCCCACTGCTCTACATCTGATATAACTTATGTTTAAGATGACAATTCTAATTGTAATCTACTGAGAATCCGGAGAAGGAGGGTAAGGGCATGTTCAGTTAATGGGGAACTGGGTGTTTTTACTTGTTTACAAGTGATAATATAGTCTTTATCTTTCACTTAAGCTTTCTCGACCTCTCTTAGTTTGTTAAAGTGTTGTGTTTTATCCACAACAGTATTCACTTTGGGCCATCCATGTCAATGTTCACACATATTGACCACCTCACGTTTTGTCCCCCAGTATAGGATTCAGTACGACCAGAATCGATTTTCCCACTCAGAACCAATCTCAAAAATGGCTGTACAGCCTATCTCAGGCCAGCCTTTCATGGGTTAAATCCCCTTAGGCCACCCAAAACACGCATGTTATATGCTAAACAGGACATTAACTATCTGATTATGTATGATAATGTGTCTATTATCCGATTTTTACAATAGATACATTTTCCTTACTATCAGCGCCCATGAAACACTGGCCTGAAATAGGCTGTACAGCCATTTTTGAGATTGGTTCTGAGTGGGAAAAACTATTCGGCCAGACTGAATCCTATACTGGGGGATATATGGCATAACACAGAACAGATTACAAAATACAAATACATTGTTTTTTTATCAATAAACATGTCACAGTACCAGTGGTAACCAGTTTGTCATTAAAAAACTATGTTCGAAAAAATCGACTTGTTTCCTGGTCTCACATCACTAGCTACGAATCGGGAGCTAACTTCAGCTTCGTGTGTGCATTGGACATTTGGAACTGATATCTTTTGGAATGGAGTGTGACAGAGGAGGAAATAGGAGAAGAAAATGTCGAGGTGAAGAGGTGATGTATATTAAGGAGTAGGAAGGATAATTACTTGGCCAAAGTTGACATATTTAGGCTTCATAAATCAAGTAATTTAGATAAGTATGCGCTAAAATTAGAGCAGAGTGTAACTTGTGTTGGCCTCTCTGTAATGAATGGTATCCCCTTCCCCACTCCAGAACAGAGATGTCCGCTTGTCGAAGTCCATGTCCTATGCTTTGCGCCATGGAGCTAACCAAATGGGACTCCGCTTGAATACAGGTCAGATGCTCACTAGAATTCAATGTGTTACTGCTACTACAGTTCTCTATTATTATTTAATCGGTTCATCAACCTTAACACCATTGAATAACTGTGTGCAAGTAGACTAACACGCATCTGTAAAATAAGTAACAATTTTAATTGACAAAGGATTGAAAAACTATATACAATATTTTTGTAGGCTTCTCAAACTTTCATTTTTAGGTCATCAAGCCCACATCAATGCTTTTACTTACACCAGGGAATCCTGTACAATCTCACCACATTCCAATATAAAACATCAGTCTTTATTTATTGGTTTAGTTTCAACTTTACATTAGAACCAGTAAATAGGCTACTTGTATGCAGATTAACCGGTTCATAAAATGTAACATGTATGCCACATCTTGTTGCCGGCGAACCTTATAAGCAAATCTTACACAAACATTTATACAGCGCAGGGCAGACCAAAGATAACTTTTTGAAAAAACTAAGAGAAAGAAGGGTATAGCAAATGGATAGAATATTCGTTGTTGCAATTCCCCAAATAACCTGTTAAAAAACTTGCTAACTTCAACTTGCAGGATGTCCCTGTCAAAGAGTAGAAATGATGATACAGAACAAATAATTGTTAAAGAATTTTCTCTGAAGTCAATGGAAACCCAACGTGCCTAGTGTGCACACAACAAGAACAGGTTCTTCTTTTTGTCCCGCCCGAATGCATTTGGTCTATTAGCCGACCTCAAATGAGTTTGACACTCCTGATGTAAACTGTGTTCTTTGATATGGGTCTATTCAATTCAGATGGCTTTCTATATGTGGAAGACCTCCTGGTTCACCCCCAGTTTCGCTCCTACACATTGGAAGATGTTGAGAGAGTTGTGGCCACCAATGACAAGAAGCGCTACAAGCTCTGCCCCCACCCAGAGAACGGCCGTCTGCAAATCCGAGCCAATCAGGGCCACACAATACAGGTAGGTGGAGAGGTTGGATGAGCCGCAGACGTGTTTGCAGAGGAATTAAGCCCAATTCATAGTCCAGCCCTACAAAACGCGCAGCAGCAGACGTTCCTCTGCGGATGTCTGCCTTGGCAGGTCTGCGTGACGGCCGTGTTTTGTGACCGCACGTACCTGGTGTTCGCGTTCCGGTGTCACACAAAGCATTGTTCGGCACGAGACTTTCTCAGCGATACTCTTTTGGTTCTGAATATGTAATGCAGGGGTTCCCGAACATTTTGGCCCGTGACCCCATTTCTGGCTGTGAACATTTTTGCAACCTTAACTTAGCTTTTTGCATCTGCTTCCACAAAAAATGTTTTTACCCAATCAACATCGCTCTACTACACTCTAAGTGATTCATAGTAGTTTGTCGAGGCTATGAATTTTATGGCAGTCAGTTCATAGATACAGGAAGTCTATGAGACTATTTTTAAAAGTTGAATATCTATAGCTTATGGCAGAAATCTCTTGTGACCCCATATGCATATCGGGGGACTCCAAGTCAGCTCCCTATCCCAAGGTTGGGAATCACTGATTCACCTTCCCGTATACATTTCATATTTGTTGTATCCCGTGCATATGTGTATATAACGTCTGCATTAAGAGGTAACTCAAATATATAAATGAAAAACGTTCGAGAAACATATCATACTGGAAACACAGAAAAGGGAAATGACAGGAAAGATTATGGGAAATGTACGTCTCAGAATGTAGTCTGTCTGCACTGTGTAGGTTCCTATGTCAGAGAATCTTATGCTGCATCCAAGCAAAGGTTTGACAAGAGCTTTTCAGCCTCCAAGCTATGTTGACGTTCAATCCTGTTATAATTTGTGCATTTGTATACATCCATTCACAAGTAAGGAAAGACATGATTTGTTTTTACAGGAAAGTGTATGAAACCGACCTCGAAACATCCCCTTTAATAGTGAACTCCTTCAACTAACAAGAAACTCATCTTTTCAGAACTGAGAAGTGGGAAGTAGAATGAAAAGTTAGAACATTCTCGGTTCTCTTTTACTTTAAGAGCAGCATTATTTGCTGCTCTTAATATTTATTTTACTGTTTATCTGCAAAGAAAACTATTTACAACAATGGTTGTAAACACTGAATCGTATTTTTTGTTCTTATGTAATATCAGTCTTAACACGACAATGTATCTTCTGATCTTTTGCCATTTGTTTTATAATGCCTTGAGCTTCTATACATCTGTCAGGCAAGGCAAAACAGAAAAATACATTTAGAATAATATTGTTTTTAAAATGATTTTAATGTTTAAAATAGCTCCATGATGATGCTGATGTTACATTTGGGATGAGGGGGGGTGAGTCCAGGTCCAACAACTAAGCAGTGACTTAAATTATTTAATATTATATATATAATATTACTTAATGTTTACAGTGAATCAATAAATGATCATTCTGATGTCCGTATGATGATCAATAATAATGTGAAACTCTACAGCTGTAAATTAGATCACAGTATTTAATATCAATGGCCTCAAATGAACTATGCCATTAAAACCCTGTTCCCTAAAAAGGTTTTAAAGCATGTTAAAATAATAAGAACAGATGAAATTAACTATCAACCTATAGTTAGAAACATCTCTAAGTGAAATAGAAAATCGGAACTGGAAAGATATCTAAACTAAGAAAAAGCATGCAAAGTCAGTGACTTTCCATTGCATGTTGATGACTCAAACCGGAATGTGGTCTGAGGCTGAGTAGTCATTTGTCCCTCTCTGAAGATGTAACATTTTGCTCAGAAGCTGAGCCTTACATACTCTTTCAGGATAACCCTTCTTTGGTGACATCATACAACTCCTCAAACCTTAGGCTTGACCATATAAAGTAGATGCTTGTTTCTCTATTCAAGATACTCAATTACTTAATTATGCCTACATCTGTTGTTACCGTAAAAGACAGGATGTGTACCGTCTAGAATCTGGGCATTTATGGTCACCTGCAGACAAAGAAATCAAACCCCACATTTGATGTAAGAAATTACTTGATCTAGTATCTATACATACATAAAAATACATAAATCATTGCATATTCGGGTACTTGTCTTCTGCACACACCTCATCCGGATAGGGGGGTATATGCTCCGTTTTCTTACAATCGATAGTTTTATCGCAGGAAAAATAGGGCTTCTACATCAGAATGCATCATGGGATATTTTAGTGGCGATGCTCCGCCATTTTGTGATGACTCAAGAGAGTTGTAGTAATTTAAAATCCTAAATAAACATAAATATACCTTAACAATAGGCTAATCAAAACTTTGTCTTGCCACGTTTGCATGAGAAACGCTGTGGCAGTTTCTACAACAATCAGGACTTCTTGTATATAGGGCCCAGAATTTGGTGCTACGCCCCTGGAGGCGGTCATTGCGATGTGACGTCAAGCCCTATAAATCCTAGACGGAAACAAACATGGCCACGACTTCTTCATTATTTTCTGTCTCCTTCTGCTATCGATTTATACATATCTTTTCAGTTGTCGCGCATAGATTGAAGCAAGTGCAGCATGTCCCGCCCTATGCCCATATATATGATGTGTGCAGAAGACAAGCACTCGAATATTCACTCATTTTTTAACTTTGTAACTCGTTGCAGTTTCTCGCAAATCAAAAATAAATAAAATAAGTTATAGGTTAGACAAGTTCCTATGGTGTTAGATGGGACTTTATGCTGAGATAAGCATCTTAGTGGCTAGAGTACCAGATGGAGCTATATACACCAGTCCCAAAAATAAATGAAGGCCGCTGGCTTCTCAGTTGCAGAGTCTCCATCACAAGCTTATTTTGTTCTGCTTTTCATTCAGTAGAATCACATCAGATACATTTGCTTCTCAACTAATTAACCTTGAGATCATTTCTACGTAGAATTTTTGGTACATCATGTTTGTTTCCTCTATTCAGAAAAAGATGACATCTTTCAAGAGGCTTTGGATTTCCAAAAGGGTCAGATACTGCAGCGCAAATCTGTTCATCTATTCCAATAGGCATGCTATTATTTGGCGGAAAAGCCTATTTTCTCGCTGTAGTTTTGAGGTCTATGTGCATCATAATAAATCCCTGTGTGGGGAGAACTGTTGCCCGTCCAGTGTCTAGGCATCAGGAAGTCACGCTTTGACTACAGTAATAAATTAGAGGGTTTTTGTCGTCTTGGGAGGATTTCAGTCCTTCATTTTTCACTAGAACCTGAGGATGTTGCTAGTGTGAAATCAAATCCTGTAATGTATTAGTCCATGCTTTGTATGCAGAGAATCTCCCAGGGACTTAACAGTTGGATGGATGTAAGCCAAGGTCCAAACACCTTGACTCTTCAGCAACTCGATAAGCAGATCACTTTTCCTATTAGTACACAAAACAGTGTAGTAATAATGAGTGTAAACCCAGCACAGCAGTGTAAGCCGGTGCGGTGCTAAACACATGTATTGAGGGTTTCCTTTGCTGCAACATGTTGGCTTTGTTATCAAGTTCTTTGTGTAACTTCACAAATGGGACAAGAATAACCATGCATTTAACAAATTGGTAGTGTTTTCATCTCCAGTGAAACTTAAAATCGATGCTGTGTTTCTGAATGAATGCCCTTAGTTTAGATGTGCTCCTATAGGAACTAGGTGATTAGCACCTTGCACAAACAGACTACACAAAAAGGTCAAGGTCAAAAAGGCAACATGTCAACTGCAAATTTCAAGCCTGGTCAATTTGAGATATATTGACAGAAACCTTTTTTCACACTGTTTTCATCATGGCAACCTGTTTTATTTCCCAACCATTATAACAAGTGTGTTTAGTTGACTTCTGCCAGCACAGCACCAGTCTCGTCTTTGTATGGCAATCTTACTACTTTTCTCTATAACCTACTGTAATATTGTTATTATTGCACATATAATATTTAAAATACAGATACTTTGTAATTGTATTGTGACTTTATTCATATTTGGTATTAATATCTGCCTTTTTATATTGATATATTTTATTTTATAGAGTTTCTGCTACACCCTCTCCCCTTGGGAATGAGTAGATGAAGTACCCCTCTAATCGGATATTTGTAATGTAATATTTGAAACCAATGATCAGCGGCCCCATTAGGTGAAAGACCTGGAGCTGAGGCCGGTCCTGGCCGGCTCAGCAGACTGCCCCAGAGAGGCGGTCCACGGCACCTACCTGAGCAAGTGGAGCTCCATCCAGCAGCAGGGCCTGAGCCGCATGAAGCGCACACACATCCACATGGCCCCTGGACGGCCGGGCGACCAGGGCATCATAAGTGGTGAGCTGTCCATGTGGTGCGCTGTGTGAGGAAGACATTGCTGACAAATATTTGAATGTACTGTATTAAGTCTTATCTCTATTTAAGGTGCTGTAGGTACGTTTTGAGAGTTGTAAAGAGAGAAAGCAGAAGAGAGCAAGATTTTGAAACTAAACAACCACAAATGTGTCCCCTTCCTCTCCGCTCCATCTCTCTCTATGTTTCACCGGCATTGAAATGTGTTACGTACCTGTGATTGACAGGCAAGATGGATTCCGCGAACCAATCAAGGACAAGATGCCCTGACTGTTCGGAAATACGCTGGGAGCATTCTTAAATGGAAATTGTCTCATACAGAGACTGGTTTGGTCTACTCGATACAGATATTTTCACAGTGCATTTCACTCACCAATAGATGACGGATGGCCTTGCCATTTCTATGGAATGACACTCAAATATTAGCTCTTAAATCATACCTAAAGCACCTTTTTAAATACGTAAAAAGTACAAAAAAAGTACATACATATATTCCTATACTGTCTGTATTCATTATGTCTTTCGACCCACAAGGCATGAGGGCTAATTGTGACTTGGCCCTGTTCATCAATGTCCCAAAAGCTCTGACCGGTAAGTGCGAACACTAACCGCAAACCACATCCCATTATGTGTGCAGCTAATGACTTCTTTAGAGGGCCTTTATCACAGAGGTGTAATAGAACACTGGTGTATCTCATTAAGGGCCCTGACATTACTACTGATCCATAATTATCTTCATGAGCTGCACCTGTGATAAGGCCTATGACATGTGAATACCAGTGTGCTTCATTTAGTTTTTCTTTGTTTTTGTGTTTAGACGGTATCCAATTCTTCTGGTCAGAGAATGGAGTGCTACTGACCCCAGGTGACGCAGAAGGAAGACTCCTACCAAAGTACTTCAGCCAGGCCTTACAGCTGAGGCCTACACGTAAGACCCCGCCCCCGCTAGGCCAGGATAGTTGGGGGGAGCAGCTTGTTTGAAAGTCCTCAAAATGTCCTACATTCAATTGACAATGGCTTCGTCCTTTCGTATTTCTGTATGCTTGTTTCAGGGAGCATCTTGCCACTGCACTAGTCTTGGAGACCAGGAGGCTGTTGGAGGTCGCAGAGCTTGGCTGACCCCATCTGAAGACAGCAGTGGGCTGTGTCTTTTTTTTTCTCCATAGAAATGATAAAACCATATTGTGGATTTTTGTAATCCACAATATGGATAATGGAGTATGGACAATGGATAATGGAACATGGCAAGAAATAAATTATATGTAAGAGGTCTCATTGTGTGTCTATCTTAGAGGACATTTACATAGGTGTTTTGGGTTTAAAATTGAACTTTGTCTACATTCGCCAACGAGGGAAAACGCATCTATATGTTGATGTTATCAACATAGAAGGAGAATGGCTGGTTGGAAGCCCATAATATAGCTGCACTAATGTGGCCCACTATGGTTACAAAAACAAAATGACATGAACCCGGAGTGTTAAGGAAAGGAAAACAGACAGTTTGACAGATGAACACAGACGATATTCACCAGATTGGGAACAGACGGACATTGTGGGTTTATTTGCTAACAGACTGCCACAACTGTTTCTCCAAGATACAGAAGGGCCAGGAAGACAGTGGATAACAACTTCCGCAAAGCTTCCTGTGTAGTAAACTACCCAAAACTGGGGCCATGAATAATTAAAGGAGAATGACTTGTACAAATGTTGTATTTTAATAAGCATTTGTTCGGACTCATCCACTGATGAGTTAACATTTTATCTAAATTCTTTAACAAAAATGTTAGTTGCAGTTCAAACCCAGTATTTTATGCAGTATCTAAGCAACACTTGCCCACTCTCACTTATATTGGCACATGGGTCAGCAACCTTTTCAGTTGGCAGAGCCATACAGAATTAGAAGAAGAGAGCCAAAGGAGAGTTTGCATGATTACCCTTTTAGGCAAGATGTTGATTCCAAAAAATACCATTTAAACTGGAAAGAATGATTATCATTATCTACTCTGATTGTACATTATGGTAATATGGCAAATAGATTTTTAATTTGACCTGGAATTGACTCTAGCTTTGTGACTTTGTCCAATGAAAAGGTCGCTTTGTATCCCACAAAGGCATTTTATTTAATTTTGATAATATCATTTATGATAAGATAGTACATTAGTGAGATACAAAGTGACACCTGTTCCTTGTGGGTCAGCCATATGCAATCAATGAAAGAGCCGAGCAGGGCTCTACGAGAACACAGGTTCCTGCCCCCGTATTCAGAGGAGGTCCCGCTCGGCTAGCGCAGAGAGGCACATGGGGGACGGTGTGTGGCCCCCGCCTCATAGGGCCTCGTGTCCGCCCGTCAGCTTGTGGAACAGCTCCTCGTTGAGCGTGTCGCTCTGCTCGCGGCTCCGCGTCGACATGAAGATGTAGCCTCCGATGAACTCGTGAACAATCTTGCAGTCGGCGGTCACGCAGCTGAAGGCGATGTTCACGTTCCCGTCAAACTCGATGGCCACCTGGAGAAGCGTGAGGCCGTGGAGAGGAGGAGGAGACACTCTGAGTGCCGAGCGTATCGTTTGGCAGCAATGTGTATGCGTGTGTTATACGACGGTTGTTCGATACACGGGTCATTTATTGAACTTAAACGAAAAAGGGTTAGTTAGATTTAGATGTATTTTTCCTGTGGGGGATTTGACTGTACTAAGAGTGGGAGGGTGATGCCTGTAACTGGTAGTTGACTAAGTGGTTGATCTTAGACGTTCACTGCTAAAGAAGATAATATATATTTTAGCCAGGAAACCTCTGATTTGTGGGAGTAGTTTTTTATCCTTTTACATATGACTTTGGCAAGGCGAGGAGGATCATGAGTGGGTGAACCTGACTGATGGGTGGTGCGGGTGGTGTATGTATGTATAGGGGTCACCTGTCGTATGTCCCAGTTGACGTTCCACTGGCGCATGGTGTTGTAGCGCCAGGTCCTGACCACGTCGCCCACCCCGAGGTCGATGCGGATCAGCCGGTTGGGGGCGATGCCCAGTACCTCATCCTTACGGCTGCCCTTGAATCTGGTTTGACGACAAACATCCGGAAAATGTGAGCGTTTCAGCTTCATTTCCAAAAACAGTATGTGATGATAGCTTGTTTGTTTATGTATTGGTTGTGGACTTGGCTATCCTAAACTGAGTCTGTTATCGTGAAAGGAGAAGGTGAAATCACCCTGAATCCTGAGTAGTCCACTGAAGGCAGATAATGCCATCCAATGAATTTCAATGGAAACACATATTACATATTTTGCTGCTGCAGTAACTGAGTGAGTAAGATTGTTCTGAAAGGTTGAAAGTCAAATACGCATTCAAATCTTTAAATCCTTGCTGTGACATATTTGGATAGGTTACAAAGGCTTCACCAGTGCTTTTAAATTGTTCAAATATAATTAAAGGCCGCTGCCTCAATAACATTTGTTCAGCATGAAATAATATTTTACATCTAATCATTTTTCATCGGCATTTTCCCAGAGTACTTCATTGAAATGTTTTTGCAATACCCACATATTTGTGAAGTCATAGAATGACAAGCTGCAGATAAGTTGTTCCTTTCTCCCTGACATTAAAGGTGGTTTTCATTTCCACTGGTTAAATCCTCATTTGAAACCGCGTAAAAGTTATCATCCAATATAGAATACAAATAAAAGAAGTCTTGAGTACTGCAAAAGAAACCAGATAAGAAGTACCTGACGACGACGTAAGAGAGGCCGAAGTCTGGCAGCGCCTGCCAGATCTGCAGGAAGCGCTGCAGGGCCTCGGTCCAGGAGAGCTGGGCCACGTTCTGGTAGGCCTCCAGGATCCGTGGGGTGAGCTGAACGGGAGCCCAAAGGTACAATAATAAGGCAAAAAGATCCTTTTGCAGGGACATTTGTATGCGTTGTGGTTGTTAGTCACCTTCGTTTTACATAGTCTTTAGGCTCTATAATATCAGTGTTTCCCCACCATTTTGTTCTCATCTACCCCCACGGTGTTGTGCACTGTAGTGGCGTAATAAGCCTACAGCCTATAGGTGTTTCAAATGAGAGAAGCAGGCACGTACTTCTAGTTCTGCTCTTTGTTGATCAACAATGATCCACATAGGTACGACTCCCCTGGTCCCCTACCGAGACCCACAGAGTGAAAACCCCTGACTCCCTGCTCTCCATAGCGTCTGAGCCGCAGTGTGTGTGCGATCTAAAGGTGTCGGGACCCCCCCGCCCCCTCTGGAGGGCACCTGCTTGGCCTTGTACTTCTTCTGGTAGCGCGGCGACACCAGGCTGTGGGGGTTGATGGCGTCGTCAGCGGCGGTCACCGAGCCGTTGCCGCCGGTCTTCTGCATGGCCAGGAAGGAGCGGATGCTCTGGATCTCGCTCTGGAAGCTGCTGTCGGCCAGGCTCCGCCCCCTGGACGCCAGCCGGCACGCCGCCATCCAGTGGGCGTACTGCTCCTCCTGGGAGGTGAGAGATATTAAGATATCACTTTATTGCCTGATGGGTTCAGAGCATTGTCCTGCGACACCAGTGTCCAATTAGACAATGAGGCAGACGATTCTGTAGACTAGAGGTTTGGGTGTTTGTGTTTGATGTTCCATCACAGAGGGATCAGGAGATGGAGAGTGTGATGATGGAGAAAGCAGAAAAGGGGATTCAGGTTGTTCTTTGCTTGGGTGAAGGGCACGGGTGTGAGGTTGAATGTTGTGTACAAACCATGTGTGCCTGGTTTGTGTTTGTTGGCTTACATTTTCGCAGCGCAGGTAGACTTCGGTCATGCCCTCTGGGGCCGGGATCAGGAGCCTGATGAGGAACTTCTGTCCTGCCACGTTGACGTCTGGGGCAACCTCGCAGCCTGGGGAGAGGGACGGCATTCACACATCTTCACTTGACTTAAAGTCCACTTATTCTGCTGATTGAAGAAGCACTAAGTAGGATTGTCCTGTTTTCGTGCTGATTATAAGAAGAGGTCACCAAACTTTTTTTTAAATATATATATATTGTGTGATCATGGAAAGGACAGTGGAGGGAGACAGGAAAGTGCACTTTGTAAGAGATTTCCTGAATTTAACCTGGCTCACTAAGGCATATCGCCTAAATCAGTGGTTCTCAACCACCGGGCCAGAACATTGGGACATTGGCCACTGGGACGCAGAGATTTAGAAATAAAGTCAAAAATATAATGTTTACTTGAAAAATGTACTTCCATAAACTTAAAATGTTCTTTTATATTTTTTTACTGTCAATTTGTATTTGACCTTTTATCAATATTCCTGAAGGAAAACTTTTATCAACCTGGACTGTTTTCCGACAATTTTAGGTCTAAGGAACTAATGCTACTAATGCATACTTTTTTAAATTGTCCCAGTATTGAGCGAGAAGCCGTAATCCGTGCAAACGGGCTGCAATGTAATCCTTTGGGGCACAGCAGCCTGTCAGTGTACGTCCTCTACACAGGCTCACATTATATTATATCATTATGGAAAGGATCCCTACAGAGAAGTGCAACTTGTTTCTTCACCTTTTGCTCGATCCGGTCTGTTTGTTATTGTGTCCGACCAGGTCTCACTCAAGGAGAAGTCTGAAATGTTGTTGTTGGGTTGTTGCAGGATATTTCCCTATTGTCATTACAATCGAAACTCTCCTTCAACTGAATATTTTAGATGACACTGAGCTACGTTTGAAGTAGTCCAACAAAACAAACTCTGCTCTCTCCCGCTCTATCTCACATCTCCGCCGTTCTCTTGCAACAACTCAACTCTTGTGAGACTTCTCCCTGAGCCAGACTTGGTTGGACACGATAACAAACAGACCATGTCAAGCAAAAGGTAAAGAAACAAGTTGTATTTATCTGTAGGGATTATTTCCATAATAATAGATTAAAAACAGAGCCTGTCTGTGGCAAAAACAGAAACTTGTAGAGGACGTACACTGACGGGGCCCCAAAGGATTACATTGCAGCCCTTTTTCGCAGATTAGGGCTTCAGCGTTCTCCCTCAATACTGCTTCAATTTCAAAAGTTGTTGTCCACGTTTGGCTCTTAGGCCCAAAATGATGGTACAGTAGAGTCCACATTGAAAAATCCAGAAGTTTTCTTTTAACACACTAGCTGGTTGAGCCACCATGCCACCCCAGAGTGCATTCAACTTCAGTTACAAGTGCAGTTGCAACCTGAATAACGACCTTGGTTTGAGGGTTGGAGGGCTATTCAGTACAGCTGTTCTACAACGAAGGCATCTACAATGCCTTCGTTATATGTACATCCATATGAATCTAGTGAATTACTTTTCATGTGTACAATCGCTGAACCATACACCATGACCCTTTAAGTGAGAAGCAGCCTCATGTAGATAACCGGGAGTACAGTGGAATGTGTTATCAGCCTTGTTAGCCTTTGAGAGGGAGTTCTCATGGTATTTTTACCTTTGAGCTGGATCTGTTGGATGGGCTCTCCGATGCTCTCCTCTTTGCTCTTGAAGTAGGAAATGCAGGTGTCTTGGAACTTGAACCAGTATTGTTTGTAGCCCTTCAAGGTCAATCTCTTGGGCCTGGAAGTATGACATAGTGCGTTTCATGGAGCACAGTCTCTATGTGTCGTGTCTTGTTCACTTTCTGCTGCCTCCCATCCCTGAAGCTTTTTCTATATCATAAGAATATCCACGTTCCAACTCATCTTTCTGCACATATCCGTTTGCTAACTATACCTTTAACGGTTTCACTGTAAAGCAAATGGATGGATAACATACAAAAACACCATATGAGCAATATCATGAAATATTACAGAATGGGAATCTTACCGGAATATTTTCAGATAGTCACTTAGTTCTGGCGCTGCCATGTTGTCCTGTATTAAATCAAAAACAAAACTTAACCTAGAGACACTCATCTGAGGGTGGGCTACACACACCTTTTTAGACTGATCACTCTTAGCCAATCCACTTAACTGGGCCACATCTTGACACATATACAAATAAAATATGAAAACCTTGAAATTGTAATTCAACTAATACTGGCAAACTACAACAAAATATACAAAATATTCTGAACAATGCCCATGCCCAAGATGTCTGACCAGCATTTCGTTGGCAGTGTTGTTGTCCCCGTCCATCTTGACCTCCAGGGACAGCAGGGCCGTCTCCAGGTCATCCATAGCCGCGTTGGAGGTCATAGTTTGGGGTTCCGACAGGGAGCGCTTGCTGATGTGGTACTGGAACACACAAAGGGATCCTCAATTCATTATTTTGCTCATTGATTAATTTTGGAAGGTATTAATTTTGGTTATTTTGAAGCATAAACTATTTATTTATTTTCGTTGGGCTGTTGAGTTTGAATGCTCAGGGGGGCATTCATTTTAATTTAATGAATTAATGACATTTTCTGGATTAGAGGATTAGAGGTGACAGATGCTGTTGAAGTTTTTCCATTAATACTTTTTATTCCAGTGAAATTCAATTCACCTCGGAAGTTTGCTTTGCAGACTCAGCACATTTCAGGACACTTAGTGTGTATAGTGGTCCCTCCTCACCTGCAGTGCCCCGAACAGCATCATCTCTTCCTCGGTACAGTCAACGTCCTCCAGCAGGATGGCCCAGCGGGCCTGCTCGTACAGCTGGGCGAGACGCACCGCATCATACTAGAGAGAGAGAGAGAGAGAGAGAGAGAGAGAGAGAGAGAGAGAGAGAGAGAGAGAGAGAGAGAGAGAGAGAG